>JASDQU010738046.1:253201-268762 GCA_032191745.1 Picea mariana | reverse complement strand
CAACCTGAATTGTCATGTTTATGGTGCTTCCTCATGTACATATAATAAATATAAGATAAGCATTCAAAAGCATTCATTTTGGAGTAGAAATTACTCTGAGTCTCTGGCGTAGATACTTAAAGGCTTCCCATGGAAGTGGTTTTGTAAAGATGCCTACCACTTGTTATTTTGTGTCAACATATTCAACTCTGATGTTATTCTCTCTAACTTTTTCTTGTAGAAAGTGATACTTGATTGGAATGTGCTTCGTCTTGGAGTGCATCACTGGGTTATTTGAGATATCGATGGCACTTGTATTATCAAAATAGATTGGAATGGGATCATCATACTCAACCTGTATATCTATCAGAGTTTGTTTCATCCATAGAAACTGTGTACAACATCCTGCTGCTGCAATATACTCTTCCTCGACTGTAGATAAGGATACTGATTATTGTTTTTTGCTTAGCCATGATACTAAACACTCACCCAAGTAGAACGTTGCTCCACTGGTGCTTCGTTGGTCATCAATGCAACCTACCCAATTTTCATCTATGTAGTAAATAAGTGATATATCCTTTCCTTTTGGATACCATAATCCAAACTCTTGTGTTCCTTTGAGATATCTGAAAATCCTCTTCACTGCTAATACATGTGATTCCTTTGGTGCTTCTTGAAATCGTTCCACCTGTCCAACAACCTCCATTACATCTAGTCTGGATGTTTTCACATATAGTAAGATACCAATCATTGACATGTATTTCCTCTGGTCTTTAGACTTTGAATCATCATATTTTCTCTGCTTGCAACTGGTTTTCATAGAAGTGGTAACTGGTTTGCAATATTCCATTCCGAACCTATTTAGCAATTCTCTGATATACTTAGTTTGAGAAATAAAAAATTCCTTGGTTTTTTTGACGTATTTGAAGACCCTGAAAGAAGGATAATTCTCTAAGTAATGACATTTCAAATTCATTTTGCATATCCTTTGGAAATTTCTTGATGTAGAGGTTGTTATCTGCACTTCCTTTTCTAAACCCTACCTGATGTAGATATTTTTCCAGTCTATAGTACCATGCTCTAGTAACCAGTTGTTCAATCCAGACTTCTTCTTCAAGTTCCCCGTTTAGAAAAGTTGATTTCACATACATATATGTCCATACTATTCAAGACTCTGCTACACAACTTTCCATAATTTTGACTCATATTTCATTTTACTATCATGAAGTAGTACTACAACTGATTAATCTATCATATTGTACTTCTGCTAAATGAATGCACTAAATCTGTCTACTCAAATTCTACAAGCTGCTCAAAGGATGGTTCTCTAGTATGTCTCAGCTATCGCATATACTCCCCCTGTCTATTATTCATATTATCTTAGAGTCTCTAAGATGAATGGATCAGAACAATTCATGCTCTGAAGTGTATTCATCATCATCTTCATTAGCAGGTTCATCATCTCTCTGAGCTCTAACTTCTTTCTTTCTGTCTGTGCATTCATATTTCACTACAGTTCCTGAAAGTACAATATCTTGAACCTCTTCCTTATTTACTTATCTTTCTTTTCTTTCAGTTATTTTCCAAATATTTATGTATCTGACATCTTTCCTTTTCTCTGTAGAATTTTCTTCATCTCGTTTTATTTCCAATCTTGCGATCTTTGGGACCTGGTCTTTGTTCACCCATTCTTCTTATTTTGAATTGCCACTGTCAACATACCAACCAAACATCTTCTTCTTAGATTGTAGAGAGAGTGTGCAATCTTCATTGCTATATTGATTCTGCTTTCTTATCCATGTTCTCTTCTGAGGCTCTTGTCTGTGACTGTTGTTTTTTTGTTGTGGTTCTCTATGAGGGACTGTCATTCTACAATATTTGGCCATGTGTCCAAAGTTATTTCACTTGTAGCATTCCACTTCAGTGCTCAATAATTCAAACCTTCTGTAGCTTCTTCTTCATGTTTCACTAAGCCTTCTTGGATAACCATTTTGTGTTTGACTTTCTGATCTAAAAATGAAGAAGACTTGGATTCTTGAAAATATTTGCAAGTAAAATTTATGTGTTAAAATGCAAATGGATCAACTTTGCAACACAAATTTAATAGGATTTACTCATTCAAGATGCATATAAACAACAACATAATCAGTGAACAGAAAACACATAACACAACAAATGATAAAGGAGTTCACCCCTCTCTTGGGATACATCTCCTGGTCCAGCTTCCAATGGATCATTAGTATTATTTGCTCAAAGTGCTCAAAAATGTGCTTTACAATGCTCAAAATGCCAAATAGACTACTCCAATGGCTTCAGAACGTCCAAAAACCCCTAGGTGGGTTTTTTCGGCACCTCGTTTGGCCAAAAATTGAAGAAGATAGGCTTCCTGGAAGTCCCCCCTTCAAGCTTGTTGTCTCTGCATCTACAAAATGCACTCTTGTTCGCTCAACCTAGCCCACATGCAATTTAAAGCGTAAAAACTTGGCATCGGGCGCAACAACGTGAACCGTGCAAACTATAGGATGGTTATGGACACACCTAGCCCCTAACCGTCAAGGGCAAGGTCATATGACCCATGTGACCGTGCGTCTAAAAGTAAGGACCATAACCATTGAACCGAATTCAAACCAACGCATACCCACGCATGTGTTCAATGGTCATATGGAAACAAACATGTGACCGCGGCCATAGAAAAAGGGCTATGTTAAAACATATGCATGTGCCTGTGGTCATATTACAACACAACATGTGACCGGGGTATAGTTTTAAATGTGCACGCAAAGGGTTTAAACTGTGGTCATATTACAATACACATAACCATGGTTGGGGCTAGGCCCCAGCTCGAACCCCCACCCATACATACAATATGTCAATTCAAATATAATGCGAACCATATAGTGTTAAGAAACACTATGGTGGCGCGTTGGTTGGTGGTCTTTGCCAAAGCTTTGCATGTGGGTGGAGGTCACGGGGTCGATTCCAGTGGACTCTAAATAAGTTTTAAACCAATAAATAGGGGACACGTGGAGGCCATTGATTGGGATATGTGTCACCATTCCATTCACTACAAATAAGCCATGTCACCTACCAACTGTGCAAATAGATGTCTGCCACGTGTTGTATGGCCTGCCACGTCAACGTCCATACGGACTGTATGGACTGTACAGTCAGCACCCCTTTTTTACATGTTTGTCATTTTGAACAGAACGTGATGTCTCTCGCCCCCGACGTCCGTTTGAACCCAAACGAGTTGCGTTGGGTTCGTAACGATGAGGCCTATGCTCTTGTTCAATTTGAAGTGATTCCGAGCACTTTGAATTTTTGAGCAAAATTTGATCCCTTGATCACTTTTAAATTTTTTTATGTTCCTGCTATTAGCTCTGCAATTTACAACTTTATATCCAAAATTATTGCATGCATAACATAAACCCAAAAATATAGTTTGATACATGGGAGTTTAAGATCTTCTTAAAGGAGTTACTCTTATGAATCCTTATTCTTCCTAAGGCCTATTTTTTATGTCACTCGTTGATTCTGAAATCTTAATCTTCTTAGTGGAGGAGTGTCCCTGTAATATTCCTTGTAGGTCTTCCCATCCCATTTGATTATTTTTGCATAACCTTTTCGATATGTTTCTTGTTTTGTTGCTTTGGAGCTTGATCGATTTTCTGTTTGATCATATCCAAGTCTAGACTTGTCATGATTAGGCCTTTCACTGCTGATAATGTCATCCAAAACTTTTGAGTTGTTCTGCATATTTTTCTTTTGAAGATCCTTTCTCAATATGACAATCTCTGCTTCCAAATTTCCAATGATCCTGTCTCTTTATTCTAACTGTTCTTTGAGTGCTTATTTAATTATTTTATATTATTCTATTTGAACCTTCAATTTCATGATGATCTTCTCTAGTTCTTGAGTGTCTTCCTTCTTGTCTAGTTCTGCTTGTAGCTTCTTGTTTTTCCTCTTTTTTCTTATAACTTCTATGTCATTCAACAATTCTTCTCGGTAGTCAACTTCTGCATCTTCATATTCATCTTCGGTGTCTTCTTTATAAAAGTCTTCTACTACCATGAATAAAAATCTTTCTGTCTCACTATCACTGACTTCATCTTCATTTGATGAGGAGATGTCTTCTTTGGTGCATAAGCTTTTCTTGAAAACTTTATTTGTGGTTCCTTTGACTTTATATGTTTGTTTTCTATTTGAGCAATCTTCATCATTCCCCTTATTTTTCTAATGAGGAAATTTGTTAGCAAAATGACCAATACCATCACAATTAAAACAAATCAATGGAAGCTTACCTTTATATCTGTCATTGGTTTCCTTGTTCAATCTCTTGACAAAATTGGTCATTTCTTCATCATCTTTCGAGATGTCATTGCTACTGCTACGTTATTTTTGTTTTTCCTTTCTCTTTTTTTTTTAACCTTTTGGATGCTTTGAAAGCTACTTCTTTTATATCTGGATTTTCCTATTCAGTTCTCATTTCATATATTGTGAATATTCCATGTAGTTCATCCATGCTTATTGAGTCTAGATCTTATCTTTCTTCTAGTGTTGATATCTTAGGATCAAATATCATAGGAAGATATCTTAGTACCTTTTGAACAATTACAGATTCTTTAATTTCTTCTCCCAATCTTATGATTGGATTTATTGTTTCATCAACTCATAAGAAGTAAGTTGCAATATTCTCATCCTCCTTCATCTTTAGTTGTTCGGACTGACCTCTATAAGTTTGAAGCTTTGATGCTTTAACTTTTGAATCTCCTTCATAAATATTTTGAAGTTTGTCCAAATCTCTTTAGCGTATTTACAATGCATAACTTTGGCATATACCGATTCACCAAGACCATTCAAAAGTTCATTTTTGGCTTTGGAATTATTTTGACTGATTTTTATTGCTCTTTCACTTTTTGAAAGAACTGTTGGTTCTTTGTATCCATCTACTATAGATTGCCAAATTTCAAATTTATGTGCTTGTATATATTTTTTCATTCTTCTACTCCATAATGCATACTTCTTTCCATAAAACTATGGTATTCCATGTTTATAGATGTTGTTTCTCTCCATGATCTACCTTTCTGTGGCTAAACTGGTTCTTGAAGGAAACCGCTCTAATACGAATTGTTGGATTACTAAGAGGAGAGGGGTGAATCAATAATATATCAATTAAATATTTTTTAACCACAATATGCAAGTGTTATATCAATGCAACATTATCATCCAATAGTTGTAGAGTAAATAAACAATGAACAAATGAGAAATCATACACAGTACACCAATGTTTTTACGTGGAAACCCAAAGAGGGAGAAAACCACATAATGATATTTCTTATATGTTTTAAGAATTACATTCATTAGAAGCACCAACTTCCTTTGTTTTCCATCTACAACTGGAAGGAGGCTCCAACCCCCTAATTTCTTAGGCTACAACCCAAGGGAAGTTCCAACTCCCCAATTCTCTAGCTACAACCAGAAGGAGGCTACGAACCCCTATGTTATCTGACTACAATCAGAAGGTGGCTACAAACACCTGTCCTTTCCCTGTCCAACCGCCCCGACGTAGAAGTAGAATGATGGAACCACTGTCACAATATCACTGTGAGATATGTTTTTGTAAACTTGTACCAATCAACGTGCACCAAAAAACCTGTACCAATAACCTGAACCATGCATCAATCATGCATCAACCTATACCTCAACCTGTAAACAACCTGTACCATAAAAAAGTGCATCAGGCATGCACCAACTTGTAATCATCCTGTACCATAAACAAGTGCATCAACCATGCACCAACCTGTACCTCAACCTGTAATTAGATTGTACCATAAACAAGTGCATCAACCATGCATCAACCTGTACCTCAACCTATACCATGAAAAAGTGCATCAACCATGCACCGAACTTGTACCAATCATGCATAAAATACACATAAACTATGAATCATCAAGATGTACCAACATCATCAACTATACACCTCATGTATGTGCCAACTCATCAATTACTTGTCTCAACCATGTACCCAACATATACCTCAACCAAAATCCCTCATCAATTTTATCATCCAAATTTGATTTTTAACTATGTAATAGACCTGATGTATATGATCACATACCTACAAACCTTAACTTTAACAATGAGAGACTAGCATTTTCATCAAACTTTACTTTAGTCTCACATGACTAGTTTTGGATTAGTCAACAATCCTAACTTGAAATAAACAGAACTATGTACCTGTAATGAATAAAGATCTGAAAATAGTACACAATGTTATTCAGTGTGTTTTATGCAATTCCTCCAGGTGTCACAACTTGGAACCTCTCAGAAAAGTAGTTATAGAAAAAGGGCATACCTTGCTGAATTCTAGCTTATTCTAGAGATCAAACTTGTAGAGTGTGCCCTGCATAGAATATTTGTTGTATGGATCTGAAAATTATACACATAATACTACAAATTGTAATATAACCAACAAATTTGGTATTACTGAATTTGGATCTGTTATGAATAAGTTGTGACATTTTTACCTGAAACACCTGTTTTAGACTAGTTTCGGGACTAACCACAAACCCTATTTTCCACATAGTTTAACTCCAAAAATAAAACGACCCACAAGATGAAATTTGTACCACAGCTA
The DNA here is from genome assembly GCA_032191745.1 of Picea mariana. NCBI lineage: Eukaryota > Viridiplantae > Streptophyta > Pinopsida > Pinales > Pinaceae > Picea > Picea mariana. The sequence continues at coordinate 262,146 of JASDQU010738046.1, read as the reverse complement.
CTTGGATATGTTTCCTCAATGTCCTCCCAATTTCATAGTCTGAATCATTATAGAAAATAGTTATTGTGAAAATGGTGAGATGACCTGTAAATAACATACCTTAGAAAGCATCATCAAAAGAATTTATCCTCCCTTGAATTTCGGCCTTCTTTACTTCACATTCCCTCTAAAATTCGACTTAGATATCCTTTGGTTACCTCGATAACTTGCAGATATTCAATATTATCAAGTGTGATTAAAATGAGAGAGCCTTGCTTCTTATTTATACTTTCATGTAGCTTCCTCAATGGGTTACCTTTTAACCATTTTAACCCACTTTCCTTATTTTAGGGTTAACCCACTTCTAACCACTTGTCAACTTAGTAATTTATCCATTAAATTTATTATTTAAATAATTTATTTTGTATTCACTTTGACTTATAGTACACTCATCACCTCACTTTATTATTTACCTTCTAAAATCTCTTAAACCACTTTGACTACTTTGACCTTTTGGGGCTTCTAGATTACTCATGGGGGTTCTCCAACTTTACATGGACATAACTCTCTAACCGTGAGGATTTATGTGACGTTCCACATACCAATGGAAATGGCATGACATGTAATATCCATATAGAATATTCTTACATGCAAATATATCAAAACTCATACCATTATTCATCAAACAAACTTGGGTGCATTACCCAAACCTGGGTTCTCCAACTTCTCATGGCCATAACTCTCTAACCGTGAGGAGTTATGTGATATTCCACATACCACCGGAAATGGAATGAAATGTAATATACATATAGAATAGTATTACCTTCAAATATATTAAAATGCATACCATTATACATGAAACAACCTTGGGTCCATTACCCAAACCTTTGTGCTACCAGAATTCGCTACCAAACTTTCTTCAAGGGTTGACATCAATATACAATATCACTCTCCAATCGTTGGAATAAATGAAAACCAACTATCCATCAACCTAAGCCAACTATCTCACAATCATAAGGGTCCCACATTAGATGAATTTAACAGTATAAGTCAAACTTTTGAGTACTGAATTTAACAGTATAACTTTGGATTTTTATGATAAGAGACATTTATATGAGTGAAAAATATACCTCTTTTTCATGGAATTGCTTCGCTTCCCATGAGAATCCATAGACCCAATGAATATGACTCGTTACCATACAAGCATGGCCCCACTGCCAATGAGCATCCATATCCCCGACAGGTTTACCTGTACTTCCCACACTTTGCAGTTCTTTCAACTCCCTTATTATTTATTAATTTCACCCAAGTTGGAATTGATTTGGAAATAATTGCATATGCAATTGGGTGAAGGAATCGAGTGGTACAAGAGATAAATTTATTTCAAAAAATAGATGTCATACTTTTAAAATTTTGACCCCAAAATTTTCCCTTAATCTAACAATGTAGAAGATGTCTTCAATGTGGTGGGATTAGGGGTGAAATTCAAAGAAATTTTAGACACAGAATTGTTCCTCTACTTGAGGAATACCATCACAATTTTAAGATCCATCTTAGAGTTCCATCACAATCACTAATCAATTCCAAAGATTAGAAGCTTGGTGTAGAAGTTTTCATGTAAAGAAACCCCATTTTAAAATAACAAAGATCATGTTTTTGCAGCCTCTAAAGATTTCCCCATAAAAACTCGGAAATGAATTAAAATATAATTTACAATTTAAAGAATCAAATCGAAAACCAAAAACAATGTACAAAAATATCTAAACTAATGCAAATGACTATGTATAGTTAAACAATCAAAAAAAGACAAAGAAAGAAAAAATGTAAACAAAAATTAGGGTTGAAGCATGTTGACATACCAAAGAAGATATCAATGAAAAATGCGCAAAACATAATATGATATTTTCAGTTGATCATACCTTTTATTGAGATACAAATAGAAATCAATCTTGAATAAGAAATATGAAGCCTAAGTCAATCTTTCAATTATGACCCCAATCTTATTAGACTCTTAGCAATCGAGTTATCTCAATTCTAATTCATTATGTTCTCTTAAATGATTCTTACTTCACAATATTTTGTGAAGGGCTAATTGTAGTGAAAATTTTAAAACCAAATCCCTTTAATTGTTAGCTAATCATTAGAAGCTAGGGATTTTAAAGGAAATGTTTAACCAATGTAATTGTGAATAATATGATTATTCATCAAGAGAGGTGAAAGATAAGGAGAATATTTCCTGACTTCAAACAATGATTCTAGTAATGTTTTGTGGATGACTCCTTTGTTTTCAAAACTAATTTATTCTTCATTTGATAAATTCCATGAGCTATACTTGACACATTTTTTTGGGTGGAATTTCATGGATTGAAGTTAGATTGCTTGAAATTTGCAAAAACCTAACTTGTATTTTTAAATCCTACCATTCTTAGGAAATCTCTTGAAATAAGATTTCCTCAGCCAGTTTCCTATTTTAGTTTTTCTTGGAGACATAATTTTGGCTGTATGAATTGGAACTTTGTGTGCCTCGATGTCTACATTTCCAACAATATCAAATATTGAGTTTTATATTCATAGATAGAATCCTCAAAAGAATTTCCTTAATAGACACCTGTAATTACAAAAATGAGATAAGAGCATTATAGATGAGAAATGAATAGATCAAAACTCATATCCCTATTGAAATTATACCTTGAAGCTAAAATTTGATTGAAATATAGTTGTGGGAAAACAAACTTTCTTTCTTATTTACAAACTTGAACTCATTGAGACCTATGTGTTTTTAAACTAACTAACGGGGAATTAAAAGTAAAATTTAAGAAGACATTAGCTTATGAGTAAAGAAAGTTCAAGATTGTTTTTAATAGTCACGTGGGACACTTTGAAAGGAAATGCATGATCTAAAAACATGACTTGAAACAATTAATTGTTATTCCCAAGGAGTTAGGATATCATGTCTTGAAAATTATTTTTCAAGTATTCTACAATCATTTCAATATCCATTCAGTTTATTTGAAGAAGATATATCAATAATATATTGATCTCCAAGATATAATTGAAGTTGTGTTTATGACATGAATGTGATAAAATTACCTCATACTTGAAACCTTAATATTATATCAAAATTGAGTTTTAATGAAGATGGATTTATTTGATTGAAAGAAAAGGAAAAAATGAAGATCAAAAGAAAAAGAAAAAACTAGCTTAAGAAAACTACTCCTACTTATACACTACAACAAAACATGAACTAAGTGAAATCATGTAACCAATGCAACCATTCAAGTAATTTTGATCTCGCAACCACATGTTAATCGAATATCAGAAACATGTAGTAGTATATTCAAATGACAGAAATAAGTAAACCATAAACCTATCTATTGAACATGTGTAAGATTATTCCCATAAATTTGTTTTGGAACCTTTTCTCATAAGAATTCTCCAGCCAAGTTCTAATTTTGTCACAATATTCAAATTTAATAATATGAAATTTATGAAAAGAATCTATGGGAGGATAACATATATTATATGAGTGATAAGTGAAAATATTTGGAATTTTACCTTGAATACCATCCTTATTGTTGTAGATGTCATTTGTTTCAAAATAATAACTAAGATAATAAGGGTTTGACACTCATTGGTAAAGACTAAAGTACCTCATTGTCTTGAAATGAATGTTCCAATTGATCAAGAGTTTGAGAAGGACCATGGTATTTGAATGATAGGCCATTTAAATGATCTATCCATATAAAAAAATATCTTTAACTCTAATGGAGTCAGACAACTGAATATGATGATAATAAGGCTTTCCATCTTTCGTATTAAAGGAAATGAAAGAATCTAGAAAACACATACTTTGAAAAGTATATATAGAGATAAAAATTTTCCTTCTAAAAGGTTGACATAGGTGTTATCACATATAGTTGTCAAGGGAAATAGGTTGTCCAAGTTCACGGCCTACACAAGAAACGTCAAAGCGCAACGTTCAGAGTAGTCCATTTCGGGCTCGAAATGCAAGCAACAAGCGAGATCAACTTCAACAACAGACATTCCTAAGAATATCAGATCGGCGGTTCGCAGGAATCGAGGGTTAGAAATATTGTTAAATATTGTTTGTCAAAGAGTCAAAGTCCCGAAGTGATCACGAGTTGTTGATATTAAAGGGGATAGGTGGCAGCTGATCCAAGCATTCGGGGAAATGAGCTTTGGGAGTTTCAAAGTGAGAAGTGCATAAAAATTCTGGAGAGACGAAGCTTGAACTCCCGAAGAAATCGTGGACCATTGATATCAAAATCAGAAGGGAGTTGTTGATCTTAGCGAAAGTGCCTCCCAAATTCCCTAAGTCCCAGAGTCCCGAAGGGGATCTTGGCCATCCGAATCCAAAATGTCATGCGCCATCATATCTGTCACTCTGGGATTTTTACTTCAGGAGTTTTAAAATGAGAAAAGCACCAAGGTCCCGAAGGCCCAAAGTTCCAAAGTGTCGAACCACTCGAAGTCCTAAAGTGGATGAAGTATCGAAGCACTCGAAGTCCCGAAGTGATCGAAGTGTCGAAGTGACATAAGTGTCGAAGTGGCTGAAGGCCCGAAGTGAATCTGATCCATTGATAAGCAAGAGCCACATGTCGTTAGATCCATAGCTCTGAGTAAAAGCACAGAAGGTAAGCAAGACTTGAGTTTTGATTTTCCCAGAGCCTAGAGACCCGAAGTGGATCTCAGTCATCCAAATACAGGAGCCACGCGTCGTCAGATCCATAGCTCCGATGAATTTGTGTGTGGAGAATAAATTTTGACTATTGAGAAGTCCAAAGCTCGAAGCCACGAAGGGATCTCAGTCGTCAATCTCAGGAGGGCCATGCGTCATCAGATCCATAGCTATGGGTAAAAGCATGTGAAGGCAGAGGAAGTTTGAGATTTGATTTTATCGGAGTCCAGAGACCCAAAGTAATTCTCAATTGTTCAATTCAAGAAGACACGCGTCATCAGATCGCTAGCTCCAGGTAAAATCACATAGAGGAGCCAAAGGAAAAGGAGGTAGCGCCTGAGCCCTAGAGCACCAAGTTTGTGGCAGTCGTCAGCACAGACACATGGAATCCATCTAGCACTGACACATGACACTCATTTCAATCATTTTAGACATGCTTTCTGCTTGTTTTCGAGTGACAAATGTCATCTTTTCGTCTGTGACATATCAGCATGGTGGCGTCGGGCCTCCACATTAGATCATCCTCCGAGAGCTATTATTGTTCAACACCAAAAGTAGTGCCCCATCCCAATACACTCTTTTGGAAAATCCTAAAGTTGGTGGGTGATTAATCTTGGCAATGGCGCTAAATATAGCGGGTGTGTTCAGATCACAGATCAGGACCAAACCTATGGACATAGTCCATTGCGGGGACGCAACATGCTCGGGTGATATTTTTCTTGAGTGGTCCCGCAATGGAAATCATGGTATGGAAAAAATGATACGTGGTGAAATGTGATGGATTACGTGCCCAAAAGTGGTCTAAATCCAAACCACTTTTGATGGCCCTGCAATCTCTTGTTTATATGGCATCCTATCCAAGAGCAGCGCATAGCCACCCCTTGAGCATTAGGTCTTGTTCAATCTCCAAGGAGGAAGTTAATGAAAATAGAGTTGGTGGTTGAAACCTCGACTCACTCCATAAATGAAAGGCATGGAAAGACCGACCGTGGGGACTGAACCGTCAGCCCATGGTACCCCTGTGGAAAGATTTTCCTGCAAAACCCATGTGGATCTGAGCTCGCGTCTGAAAGAGGGGTGCATGTTCAGTTTGATAGAAGAACTCGTAGATGCAATGCTTTGAATTTAGTGATCAGATCACACTCCTGGTAGTGGAAAATTGTTCTGAGTATAAATAAGTAGTTTTGATATTTTTTTAAGGTCATCAACCGGTTGAGCAGAGCTCCCTATTTTGTTATGTTTTTATACCATAATTGTTCTCTAGTTATGTATCATATTTGAGACTCTCAGATTAATAGAAGTCAACCTATTTTCATCTCTTTGTAAAAAGTGTGCTAAAACAATCGGGCATGGAGGATCCAATCGAGGGTTGTTATGTTGTTGTAATGTAGGTTTGATTGTAGCGGTATCACGACCAGTTTTAGTCAGCTTCCTTGTGATATTTTCCCCTCTTACACTGAATGGCTCGGGCATGGAGAATCCAGTCAAGTTGTTGTAGTTGCATGGTGATGTAGGTTTGATCATTGTGTTGTTGTGACTGTGTTGTTTGGAAATATTTCAATGTTTGAAGCTTGAGCTTAAGAGTGATATCGAGTCTCATTTTTTCTTCTCCAATCTACTTGAAGGATTGATACCCATAGTAGTCTTTTCCACCTTTATTGCTAAGTCTTCCCTCTGCTCACACTTAAACTCAATTCACAGACTGAAGTTAGTTGTGGCCCTCACTTTCCTGTGCATTTCTTTTCTAGTTATGTGTTGAACATCATTCATATATTGAGTTTTGTCCATTGACCTCCACTCATATAAAACCAACATCCACCAAAAACTCTGATGGGTACTAGGCTTATCCTCCCGCAATCTGAGGGTGGCTCTCAGTACTAACATTCTTGGCACCGTTTCTGGGGAACGAATTGAAGACATTTCCTTGGGTAAGAATGACAATGAGCTTCTTATTCTGAAGGTGCATCAGACATCAGAACCATTGAATATTGCAACTTGCACCTGGCGACTCCACTATCGAAGACTCCACTGGGGAGGATCCTCTTGACAAAAAGATGACCATACTGAAGGGGAAGACCATGTATCAGTTTATGATATTTATTCATGAAATCATGTTCTTGTTTATCAGATCATTTCTCTCTTTCCCTTCACATATAAAGAGGGTTATCCTCTTCTTTGTCTATTCAGATGATAATAGGCCTTCCTTTATTTATCCATCCTTGGAAGAAGAAAACATGCCCTCTTTTTATGTTGTAGATACCTGTATCATCCCAGTTCTAACCCTTATAAACTATAATATATTATGTAAATATGACTTAGGTTGGTGAGTCGGTAAAGTTGAAAAGGGGCTAGAGTGCCTTGAAAATGTAACACTTCCTATAGATTAATAAAATACACTGCTTGATGCAAGATTGACAAGGAAAAAAGAGATAGGGGGCTATGATTCCACAAGAGATGGGGTTTGCGAGGCTAAGTCTTGTTATTATTATTTTATTTACCCATAATTGATTTTATGGAGAAGAGGGGGTTACATGAGATTCTTGGGAGGGAGGCCATGTGGCTCTTATATTCTTGTAATTATTTAAACATCCCTTGGGGGCTATTTTGTGGTCGTTCTTCCATTGGTTCATCCTCTTCCCACTGGTTGACTCGTTCTTCTTCCTCTTCACTCACTACTGCTAGTTCGTGTGCTCTTGGTCTAAGCATGGAAACGAGTGGTAGGAAGAGGAGAGCCATCGTTGAATGGATGTAATGATTTACTGATCATTCCCGGAGGGAATGGATGCCTGTGTGCATGAACTTGATGGCAATTCAAATGGAACTATCCACAAATGAGAGTCCTTGGAATTTCCAGTAGTGAGATTTCCTGACCAGTAGCACTGGATCCCTGGAGAGAAATGGAACAGCCTCAGGGACTGCATGGCAGAGAAAGGTGTTCATTTCTTGGGGTTGTGCAGGCTGAGGGGGAAAGAGAGCTGGAAATTAGGATTGTTGTGAGGTTGAGAAACTTGAGAGCTACTTAGCCAACTACTGTGTATTTAGACTTGGCCTAGGATGGATTATGTATTCAGGAAAAATGATACAACAAGGTTAAATATGTGGATGTTGTTGTTGCTTATAATTTCCATCGAGGTGAAGAACCATGAGGATGGTAGGAATGGTGATAAAAATGATGAAGGAGGAAGTCTGAGAGATTCTACAAATATCAGTTGGTCAGACAAAAACAAGTAGGTTGGTAACAACTAGGAAGGTATGCATTTAGTTTTCGTTGATGCATACATGTTGAAGGGGATCGAGGTAAGGATTCCCTCAGTTAATTTTTAGTATTTAAATTGATATGTAATGGATGAAGGCCTAGAGTGTGTAAGTGTTGTTGATGCTATAATGCACTTAGATAAAATTTCAGTTACATATTATGTTATGATTGGTTATGGGATCATAACCAGGTAATTCAGGAGACATACTCCTTATATAACAATGAATATACATAGAGCTAGTCATGTGTGAGACCATAATATGGTTGGATATGGAAGGGCTATAGCGCTATGTGAGTTCTCGATAGTATCTACTATATATTTGATGTTTGGATTGCAACCTCTTTTCCAACACTGGAGAGCACTTAAGGATTATATTATTGGTGTTGTGTTTGGGTGGAAAAGGAAGGTAACCAAATAGTTAGGCAAGCAGTTGGAAGTGTGTGGATGATGTGTTGAATCGTTAGCCAGAACTTCCAACTCATCATGATGGAATACATGAGATAGTTATGTGGTATTATGTAGTCAATGCATGGATTCATTGTGTATATGTGACCATGGGTATTGGCACATTGATTGTTATCTTATTAATTGTTGCATTATGAAAAGTCTGTGTGACTGACAATACATGTGTATGTAATGATGAGTTCATTCCAATTGATAGTTGGATTAATAGAAGTAATTGAATTATAGTTGTAAACAATTCTGAGAGTACTTTATGATTTTGTTTTGAATCATTGCCATGAAAATATATATCTTGTACATGAGATATTGACAATTTGTTTGGTTGAGGAATGTTGAAATTGTAGGAGGAAATGGGTCTGGGATATGGTAGTTTATCTGAAAATGGAATGTACTTGTTTAAGGGTGCAAGGTATCCATTTTCCATAATTTAAAATGTGAGTTATACACTCCAATGTGACCTACACTTGCTTCATGTGTTTAAAAGTGCAACTTGTTTATGTGTAAGTTTCTTGTCTCTTCTTGTCAATGTTCATGTGAGGAGAAGGTTC
>JASDQU010738046.1:174061-205341 GCA_032191745.1 Picea mariana | reverse complement strand
CCAAAGATGTGGCCAATGAGACTCTTCTAGGTTCTCTAGTCTCCCTTAATTGTTCCTCAAGGTTTCTTAATATCACTAACCCCTTATCAATTTCACTATTTACATTCTATGGTGGTGGTGGTAGGTTGGGGTTTTGATCTTCATGGTTTTTTTAAGAGGGGTTTAAATTTTCTCGCGGTTTCATTGTATTGTATATGCTACAATTTAACATCCATGGCATGTAAAATAGTTTCTTTTTTTATTTAAAATACTAAATTTCATTTTTTTTTCAATTTATATTATTGGGAGCAATATTTTAAATTAGATTGACTAAATTGGATTAAAGTTAAGATAAATGTAACATACCTAGACACACGGTGGTGGTGGCGGTGGTGGTGGTGGTGGAAAAATCCTCTCTTTCTTCTGCCTCTCTTCACATTATTTTCCCAATGAGAAACGTGAGCACGATTTTGTGCACAATATGCACAAAATCGCTCTCGGACGATTTTTAAAAAACCAATAGTAAGAACATGCACATGTTCTTAGGAGCATGCACACGCTCCTACTGTGTAGAAATCCACGTGGAGGTTCAGCCACAACTGAACCTGTAGTTGTAGGAATGTGTGTGCATTCCTAGGAATGCTCACACGTTAGGAACACTCACATGTTCTTAGGAATGTGCACGGATTCTTTCGAGTGCGTTCTTAATCATTCCATTGCCACTTTTTTGGCCACCAAGTTCTTGCACTCACCCTGATATCATCCTTATATTGAATAAACAACTTTTTGACTCCTTTGACATGATAGATCTTAGCACTCTTCATTATTTTTTGGGTCATCAAGTATTACCACTTTGTGATGGCTTTTTCATTTCTCAATCTAAATATGTCATGGATTTGTTGAAACATTTTAAGATGGTTGATTGCAATCCTTGTGCTACTCCCTTTCAGTCTGGAGTAAAGCTTACCAAAACTTGTCTAACACCTGCAGTCGATGATACACTCTATCGACAATTGGTCAACAGACTTATTTGTCTTACTCATAGTTGACCTATCATTTCCTTTGTTTTTAGTGTGGTTTCTTGGTTTATGCATGACCCTAAAGAAAGCAATTGGAAGGCAGTCAAGTGAATTTTTCATTATATCAAATGTACCACTCATTTTGGTATCAAGTATTGTCAAAGTTTAGATTCACTAGTCGACTTCACCGACTCCCAATGGGTTGGTGAAGGTGATGATCATAAGTGCACTTTTGGAAATGTGTTTCGCTATAACAATGGACCATTAGTATGGTCATGTAAGAAATATAAGGTATTCTCCTTGTCAACTATAGAAGTAGAGTATCGTGGTGTTGTTCAAGTAGGTATTGAAGCAGTATGGATTCACCAACTTTTGGAAGAACTTGGCCTTCATGTTCATACCTCGACTACAATCTATTGTGATAACCCAAGTGCCATGTAGGTTGCTCAAAATCCTGTTGCCCATAGTAAGATGAAGCATGTTGAGCTCCATGCTCACTATTTGAGACAATTGGTTCATGAGAACATTGACTCTCTTGAATATTGTAGAACAAACAATTAGGTTATTGATATCTTCACCAAACGTTTAGTTGAAGTCATATTTATCAAGCTCTGCATGATACTTGAGCTTCAGGAAGATGCAATTATGGGGGGTGTCATAATGACACAATTTCACCTCCTAAATATTCAGAGATGTGTGTTGATGTGGGGGGGTGGGGTGTTGCAACATCAAACAATGATGGTTTATCACACATCTCCTAGGTTCAGTTGATTGAGAGGTCGACTTACATATGGATACAGTCGAACGGGCGATCGAGCAACACACTATGCCAATCGGATGAGTATTCGACGAGCCTGTCGGTCGGATAGTCGACCAACAATCAAAGATAATCAAGTGTCAAGTGATGGATTGACCATCCCAACAATTGACTATGAGTTGGATGCGTAGGCAATTGAGTTAAGCATCCTTGTTGAGCTGACTCGATAGAGTGAATTTGACAGAATCAACTCTAACAACTGATGGTTACATGTGGACAAGATCTTCTAGATTCTATGGAAATTAGTTAGAAGTTGAGACTATAGAAAGAAGACCAAGATTGTGCAATAGATCATGCAGTTCAAAATGTGCAACATGCATTGTAATGTTTTGATTACAGTGCCCTCTGCTTAAGTGTTGTAACAATGTCTTTAAACACCACCCTTTGTGTTCAAATTTGTTTTGTTCCTCTTCACTTATTTGCAGTACTATGTCCTATGTTTCAAGTCATGTTCCACCCCATTTCCCAATTGTTATATTGTAAACTTCACATCGCAAACTTGTAAAAATGCATCCCGTCAAACATTAGTTCACATAATTAATTTCTCAATACAACCAACCTGGCTTTTAAGCTTTAAAATCTTTATTACTTCGATGGTAATAATACACATTTACAATAAACAACTCTCCAACCCATGATGGAAAAATACCAACATCTAAGTAAAACTTCACAAGAATGTAAAATTCACTTAAAGTTAAATGGCACCTATGACCATAAACATAAGCGATTGGAAAGAACTCGATAGAAATATGCGAACTCCTCCCCTTTCACTAGAAATATCCTTTCACTAGAAATCTCCAACTCTGTGGGAACTAAAAAATATACAATTATCGTGCCACGATAACAATTATCTTGCGAGGATAACGTGGTATGAATGCCGTCTATATCCATCCCCTTGGAGCGCCTCCCCCACTCAACAAATCTATGCTCTTTTTATATACAATCTAATGATTTCTCTTGAAAACAAATGTGATGGAAATATCCTCCAAACTAGTTGATGCTTGGTTGTACACCCTCAATGAAATATCATTATGTGGCACTCAAATATTTGCAATTTCATCTTGTTGAATCTTTAATGATGCCATTAAATGTACTATATGGTGATTTAAATGACTCCTGTTCAATGAGCCTTCTCATCCTTTTGTTTTATTTGTCCTCTCCATTATTTTCTGGCATTGTAACTGCGAACTCTATGCCTCCAAGGGTAAGTATTTTAACAAAAACCCAAAAACTATGACGTATGAGGTTATTCTCTACCTATTATGCAAACAATATCCTCTTGACATGATTGCAATATTTGTGATATATTTGGCACCTTTGAAAATTTATTGCACCACGCCTTTGCAATCTGATTGCACTCATGTTAGCATTCTAATCCATAACATGAATCGTTTTACACCCTCTTTGCCATCGACTAATTGATAGTTGTTATCCTTCATAACATTTGGCATCTCCTGGGAATTGTTTTTCGAAGTAGAAATGGAGCTGCTCTGGTGCTCACCCTGGCCGCTCATCCTCCGCGTGCTGGCCCTCGCCCCAGCTTCTTCCGACGGCTATGGAGGAGGTTTCCAACTCGGATGCTGGTGTCCCGGTTCGTGGCGCAGTTTCTGCCATTTCCAGTCATGTTCTTCAGCCTCGTGCATTTTTCGGTTCAGGGAGTTTCTGCTTCCCTGTCTTCATTTTTTTTTGGGTGCATGAAGCCCATTCCATTGTCATTCCCATGGGACAAGATGCTGAAGAAGAGGAGGAATATTACATATCAGTGAGCTTGGTTTGTTGCTTCAATGGCCTTTGGTCAAAGTTAGCCGATCTTAACAGCTTGACCTTTGTTACCTGGATTCCTGTCATGCAACAAGAAGCTTTCATTCACCCTTGTGCAAAAGGTTTCTTCATTGTCGAGTTTGACCTTCGGGAAGATCATGATTTGATCTTCAACTCAGGGCAGTGGTTTTGGGGAAACTCAGGTTTGTTCATGAAACCCTAGTCTCCTCCTTTCAATCCATCTACTGACATTCTCTCCTCAGTCCCATTTTGGGTGAGGCTTCCTAAACTGCCCCTGCATTTTTGGGGTCTGCCCTCTCTCGAGGCCATTGGCTTGGCTTTAGGAAAGTTCTATTTCACAAGTTGTGAAATTACGAGGCACAACACCTCTACTTTTGCCTGCATTTGCGTGGAAATGGATTTCAGTAAAGGATTCCCAGTTGAAGTTATTTTTATTGGTAAAAATTACTCTTGCCCCCAGAAACTTGACTTTGAGATAGTCTCCTTGCACTGCAGATCTTGTTTTGAAACAAGTCATCTTGTTTCCCATTGTCCCAAAGGGTACAAAAAGTTCAGAAGGAAATCCACGTGGTGGGTTGGCTCTAATGATGACCATCAAGTAATTCCAAAAGCCTGCAAAGAATCTCCACAAGACAATGAAACACCTCCTTCGTTATCTCAAGACCCGTGCCAAACTCCACTAAAAAACCAGAGAAAGAGACATCTTCCCTTCATGATCCAATTAAGGGAATTCAGATACAACAATCCCCTCAGCGACCGTCAAGTTGGGCAAATCAGATTGATGATGATGAGGTTTTGGATTAAGTAAATCAAGAACATTCGGATCAAAAAATTCCAAATAACATAGACAGTACAAATGGTCCAACATTGCAAACTAAGTTTGGACAGTAGTCAGAAATGAAACACCACAACCAATGGTAACAAGAAGTTAGGCCCGCAAGCCACGAAAAAAGACGAGCTCTTCTCCATCAAGTTAATTTAAATGCAATGTCTCTTCAAGTTTATTTTCAGAATCTTTTTCCAAATATACTCAGTAACATAAGGTTGTTCTTTGTGAAAATTTCATTTAAGTATTTGAAAATGTCATTAATAGTATGTAATAGTTGCCTATTCTAGACCCCAAGCTGACTCGAAGTTTGCAAAATTTTGTAACTTCCCAGCAGTCTGAACCACCCCTTTTATTATAAAAAACTTCAGTTTTTGTAAAAAACAAAAAAACATTTGGCATCTCCTGAGCTTTTTAGTGATAAATCGACCTGGAATCTCGTGGAACTAATCCACATAATCCTTGGAACCTAATTTTCGAGCACTTTGATGGTATTTCTCACTGCAAAATCGTTGAGATATGGTTGTGCATTACAACGAACAAGAGCGTCTCAATCGAGTAAATCAAGAACATTCAGATCAAGAAATCAAGAACATTCAGATCAAGAAATCAAGAACATGATGAGGTTTTGGATCAAGTAAATCAAGAACATTCAGATCAAGAAATCCCAGGTAACATAGACAGTATAAATGGTCCAACATTGCAAACTAAGTTTGGACAGTAGTTAGAAAGAAGAAGAAAGTACATGAAACACCACAATCAATGGTAACAAGAAGTTAGGCCCACAAGCCATGAAAAAAGAAGAGCTCTTCCCCATCAAGTTAACTTAGATACCATGTCTCTTCAAGTTTATTCTCAGAATCTTTTTCCAAGTGTACTCAGTAAGGTTGTTCTTTGTGAAGATTTCATTTAAGTATTTGAAAATGTCATTAGTAGTATGTAATAGTTGCCTATTCTAGACCCCAAGCTGACTCGAAGTTTGCAAGATTTTGTAACTTCCCAGCAGTCTCAACCACCCCTTTTATTATAAAAAACTTTAGTTTTTTTGTTAAAAAAAAAAAACATTTGCCATCTCCTCAGCTTTTTAGTGATAAATCGACCTGGAATCTCGTGGAGCTAATCGACATAATCCTTGTAACCTGATTTTCGAGCACTTTGATGGTATTTCTCACTGCAAAATCGTTGAGATACGGTTGTGCATTACAACGAACAAGAGCATCTCAATTATGCCATCTGGTACACTATCTCATGGAAGCTTCTAAAACTGCAAGCCTTGTTTGCATCATACTGATCCAGAATGCTCTTCATGCAGTTTCCTTCTTGAGGAAACATACACATTGCAATTTGCGATTGGGTGTGATCTGGATAAATCCAAGAACGCATGGTAAATTAGGGTTTTTTCTTTGTGCAATGGCCACATGTCGAAGATACTGATATATTTCATTTGCTGGTGTAACTCATCTCGCTGGATATCTGCAATCATGTTGATCTGTAATCAATAAACCCTTTGACACCTGTTGGCAATCACAAAATCGGAACGAACTGTACGAGATTTCACTATCACCTCTTGTTATTCCATCCACGTGGGAGAGTCAAATAGGAAGCGACTTTTCTCATTGGACTTTTCTTCTTCGCGATATCAGCATTAGGTTCCTTGCCGATCTTGTAGTTATCAGATTTCATCTCATTGTTGGCGATTTAATGTGCCGTTGTATAAATGTTCAGTAAAATTATTGTTTTTTTATTATATTTTTTTTGAGATATTTGATTGAAATTTGGTGAGAAATTGTTAAATTTGTAAATTTGAATAATTATTTTTATAAAATTTAAATATTTTATAGATTTTTTTTTATACTAAATTCATTTTTATATTTAAAAATAAATTTTAAACCAAAAAAAATAATAATTTATATAACCAAATTCCAACCAATTAAACAATACCTTCCTTTATGGAAATAAATTTGATTAATCAAGTGGGGGTGGTAGAGCGATGGTTTGGCCTGACAATGACCCGGTGAGCCCGTGACGCTGTGACCTTGACTCTTGCAAACGTGTACCTTAATCATGGTAATCTGGGTCTTGACCAGGTAATCCAGACATGTTACAGATTTTCTTATGGTTTGAAAAAAAAAAAAATTAAAATTATAAAATAAGATATTGTGGTATCTTTCTTGACATGTGTGGACACCTCTAGCTTTTCATGCTGTTTGGTTTTTACATTTATCAACACATGTAATATTTAATGGTTTTTAGATTTATCAACGCCTATAATACTTAATAAAGCATAGGCCTTAAAATATTAACCGAAACCATAATTCATAATACACCATAACTCATACTACATTGAAGAACTAAGTTTATTTGTAATTAAGAAAAGAAAATGAATTCTATATACATTCAAAGTTATATGTGAGAGATTTTACTTTTTATGCATTGACCTACCAGCAAATGCTAATTCTAAAATTTGTTGCAAGTGATGGATATAGATTGGTTTTAATAACATGGTAATTTAAAAAAAAACAACTAAGCATTCATTCCTTCATGAATATGTCTATTTTACAACCACTCGAAAGTGATTAGTAACTTGTTCTACTCCAATAAATGATTTAAAGTATTTGTGAGTTTTGAAAATGAAGTTCATTGGCTTAAGATTTTGTTTCTTTGTTATAAGCATTTATTCCTTCATGAATATGTCTATTTTACAACCAATGGAAAGTGATTAGTAACTTGTTCTACTCCAATAAATGATTTAAAGCATTTGTGAGTTTTGAAAATAAAGTTCATTGGCTTTTTTTTTTCCATGAAATTTTTTTCTCGAATTTATATATGGTATAAATTCATTTACAAGGAAACTGCAATGAGCTTTGGACTGTGGTCGGTGCACAAAATAGTGAATCGACCAATACAAACACAAAACAACCCTACTACAAGGCTGGGGGCAGGACCCTCAAAATGCAGAGAAAAACTGTGAGATAAAATAACCTAAATACGCTTACAAGAAGCAATCAAAGAACTGTCAACTATCAAAGTAAAGAGGGACAACATTCATCGATCAGTAGATGCTAAAGTGGGAAATAGGACTCTTTATCCCTCTATCGCAATGGAAGATCGAGAGTCTCCCTACCTCCTCATTTATCGCTCTCTTTGAGAGAGCGTCTGCCTCACGATTGTATGATCTGGAAATGTGCTGGAAGTTGATGTTTGTGAATCTTTTGGATAGCTCCAGCGTTTTTTGTTTCCAGCATTCAACATGGACTGAATGAAGCTTGGATTTTTGAGTAATCTAGTCGATGATGACTCTCGAGTCGCCGAGGACGAGCAAATGATTGATAGACCAAATGGAAGCTAGCGAGAGGGAAGCCCAAAGCCCCAAGAGCTCGGCTTTAGTATTTGTTCCTGAACCACAGTTGAGAAACCATTTTGTGATTCTCGACGGATGAGTTTTTGAAAAAACCTCCAGCCCCACAGCATAAACCATTTGACTGGGCAGCTCTGTCAAAGCATGCAAGGGTGTGCCCTTCAGGCAACTTAAGGTTGATCGCTTTTGTAGAGGAGAGGTTTGACTGTTGACAGCTTCCAGTTGAAGGTGGCCAGGACTCTGTAAAAGACAGCCAGCATGGAAGGAGGCCGATCCTCAAACAATGCTCTGTTCCGTTCGATCCAGAGTTGCCAGTAGATGCGGGCAGCCATACAAATCGGAGAGGAGTTATTTATGTGCCACGAATTGAAACAATCAGAGATTGTGTCTCCGCTCCAGGAAAAATGAAGATTAAATTGTTTTAGCAGTCTATTCCATACTTCCATCGTGAACTCACAGTGAACCAATAGATGGTGAATGTCTTCCGGCGCTTGGCGACAAAGAGGGCAGATTCTGGGCCCCTCCCAGCCTCTCCGGCGAAGCAATTCCCAAGTTAAAATCTTCTCTTTTCCGGCAAGCCAAACAAACAGTTTGTATTTTAGGGGGACATCCCAATTCCAAAGCTGAAGATACCAAGAGTAATTGGATCTGAGATTTAGCTATTTTAGAAGAGCATCATAGATATTCTTTACAGATAAGATGCCTGAAGCATCCCCTCCTGCCCACAGTAGAGAATCTGGCTCATCTACAAGGGAGATGCCCGCTCTTTTTAGTGCAGAAGTGAAGCGGTTCCAATTGATTGCCCACCGTCCACAAAAAGACAGCTCATTACTTCCCATCCAATTATCCGGAAGAAAGGGGGTGCCAGTTGGAATTCTAACTTGTGCTAGATGCAGTAAATTTAAAGAGCAGAGCTTCGAACACAATGCTGGAGGGAGAAGCGAGTTGTCCTTCAGGCCAATAATCTTATCCCTTCCGATTTTCATCTCTGTACCAGAGCCCGGCTTCCATCGGAGCCAATGGAGAATAACAGGAGAGGAAGCAACCAGGCCCTTCTAGAATGAGGATGCCCTCTTAAGATGAAAGGTTGGCTTACGAAGCCAATCACAAAGCTGCAGGGAGCCCAGGTATTTTTCCATTAAGATTCGGTGCCAAATGTTGTCCTGAGTAACAACTCTCCAAAAAGAACTAGCCAGGAGGGCTGTGTTGAAGTTGGATAGGTTTTTAAGACCCCATCCACCTGCCTTTCGAGGTTTTGTCAAAGTCTCCCAACTGCAGAGCTAAAAACCGTGTTTACTTCCATGGCCATTCCACAGAAAGTTGGAAGAGAGTCTTCGAAGAGTATTGATGATCTTTTTTGGGATCCTCTCCAAGGTCATCCAGAAGACCGCAAGGCTTTCCAGCACTGATTTAACCAGGGTGAGACGACCGTCGAGTGAAAGCCATTTATTACACCAGAATCCTATTTTTCTTTCAAAAATTTTTACAAGCCATCGCCAATCATCAGGAGAGGAGGCTCCCAACTTGAGCTGGAAACCAAGGTACCTGAAACCTTCACTCAGGTCGATAAAAGTGAAGGGAATGGATTCTTGGAAACTATGAAGTTCAGGCTCCGTTAATCTCCATAAATGGACTGAGGATTTTGAGTGATTGATGGAAAGTCCCGAGACAGAGCAGAAGTGAAATAGTACATCCTGGATTACTGTCCACTCGGCTAGATCATCTTTCGTCATGAGGAGAACATCGTCGACAAACATAAGGTGAACGATCTTTATGAACTTTGAAACTCTAATGCCAGAAATGTGGTGTTCAGTGAAGCTTTTGGTGAGAAGGAGGTTGAGGCCTTCCATGATCAATATAAAGAGATAGGGGGAGAGTGGGCATCCCTGACGGAGGCCCCTCTCACTTTTAAAAAAACTTGTAGCCTCTCCATTGATTATAACTGCAAAATTAGCACTAGTGACACAGGCTAGAATCCAATTTGTAAGCTTGTCTCCAAAACCAACAACATGTAGCACAAGCCTCAAAAACTCCCAATCAATGCTGTCGAAATCTTTTTTGAGGTCAAGCTTCATGACCAACGCTTTTAAGTTTTTCTTCTTGATGTTGTGGATGCACTCGTGGGCTGCTCCAATAACATCCTGGATTCTTCTGCCCTTCAAGAATCCGAGTTGTTCCGCCAATAGACTCCTTCCAAGGAAGGGCTTGATCCAGTTTGAGATGACTTTTGAGATTACCTTATACATGAGGTTGCAGAGGCAGATCAGTCGAAAGTCATTGAAGGAGAGCGAGTTGTTTTCTTTCGGGATCAGGACCAAGAAAGTAGCATTTAGGCTTCCAGAAATCTTTCCTTTCATACGAGAGTCTTCCACCATCTGGAGTAGATCCACACCTACGAGATCAAAAAAGAAAATGAAAAATTATGTCGTCTAGCCATTCGGCCCAGGACTTCTCTCTTTTTTAAAATGTATCAGAATGTCTTTGAGCTCGGAAAGTGTAACGGGTTTAAAAATCTCAGTAGCAGCTTCTGTAGAAATAATATGTGGGAAAAGACTAGCTGTCGAGGCCTTCTCAAGGATATTTAGGTTGCTGGTAGCTTTGTATTGTTGTTTAAAATGAGTGGCTGCCTCGGCCTTTAACGCTTCCTGCCCTCGAATGGTCCCATCCCCGTTGCTATCAATAGACCAAATGGTCTTTTTAATCCTGTTAAAACTTGCCACTTTGTGAAAGAACATGGAGTTTGAATCTTCGCTCTTTAGCCATGTTGCACGGCTGCGCAATCTCCAAGCATTTTCCTCCTCTCGCAGGATGGAGGCTCTGTTATATTCTAGTGACTTTAAGCTAGCTTTCTCCTCCACAGACAAGGTGGAAATAGTTGAAGTAATAATGAGCTTTGAAATCTCCGACTCCAGCTTTTTTAATCGGGCCTTTTCCGCTAATTTTAAATCCTTATACCACGATTTCGATTTTGATTTGAGGACCTTTAGCTTCCAAGGAAGACATCGTTGTGGGTTGTCTTCGGCAAGAAAACGATGGTACATCCAGACACCGTGGACTAAGGCGGAGTAGTCCTCAGACAGAAGAAAATGGTGGTTAAACTTGAAGGGAGTCGATCAGTGAAGCGGAGGGGGCATCAACTGAAGGAGGATTGGGGCATTATTCGATACGAAGGGAAACTCCACCCACGAGGTTGGAAGAATAGAAGAAGACATGAAAGCATCAGCTACAAGAAACCGATCCAGACGTCTGGCAATGGCGTCATGACCTGAGCGCCCGTTTCACCATGTTGGAACCAGACGGGAAGGCTGGACATCAATCAGGTTGTTCGAGGTGAAGAGCTCTCTGTAGGAGGCTTCGGTAGGACCTGGCAAGAAGGATCCTCCCCAGTGTTCTTCTGCCAACAAAATAATGTTTAGATATCCTCCAAGAATGAGGTTCGGTAAAGAGAGAAGACCGCTAGCTGCCAGGTGTTTCCAGAAAAGTGGTCTGTTTGAGCAAGGGCCGTAGACGTTTAGAAACGCCACCTCCTGTCCTGTAGCTAAGTAGCAGCCTGCCAACAGAATGCCCCCCCTCGACAGGAAGGGTTTCAACTTAAAAAGGTCAGGATCCCAAGCCACCAACAAACCACCGGAGTTTCCTAAGGAGCTTGCAGCTGCAGTGACCCAAGAAGAACGAAATTGATGCACGAAATCTCTGGAAAATTGATCAGACGCGAGGGTCTCTTGGAGAAAGATGAGATCTGGCTTTGATTTCTCCAGTAGTCTTCGGAAGGAAGCAGCCTTTAGGGGGCCTCCAATCCCTTGAATGTTTAAGAAGAGCACAATCATTACTTTGATCGTGCCAAGGCCTTCATTGCTCTAAGGGCATTTCCGTCCTGAGTGGGAATGACAGAAGCAGATTGTTGTGTGCTCAATAGCTCCTTTTTCTTCCTGTAACTTCACGTCTGGAGAGGGGAGATTTCAGCTCCGATGCCTCGCGACCAAGCATAGGCTTTTGTGTCTTTTTCGGAAGGAAGTGAAGAAGAAGTACCCGGCTCTGTGGCTAGAGTAATGAGTTCTTTACCCCGATACACTGGTAACTGGGAGATGTTGTCTGGAAGGATAACGGAAGAGGCCGAGGAGTTCAATGCTGCCAGTAAGTTTACATCGTCCTCCTCAAGATGACTGAAGCCTGGAAGCATCGGTGGGGGTACATCTTGTAGAGTGGGAGAGGACAGAGGGTTTTGCTGCCTGTCCATGAAAGAGGAAAGAGGATTTTTCAGCTTGGCCGGGAGAGGAGGGGGAAGGTAGGTCACACTGTGGGGAGAAACTGGGATCTCAGTAGGGCCAAACGAAGGAAGTAGGTAGTGAGCAGGTGGGTTAGTAAGGGTTGTAGGTAGAGGAGCCTCGACATCAGGTAGGGGGTTTTTTCCACTGCGAGAGGAAGAGAGCCAAGGGTAGCCATTTATGGATACCTTCTCAGCTTCAGAAAGTGATTTAAAGAGGGATGGACAGAGTTGATTCAGTTTATACAATGGATCTTCAGCCTACCCAGGTAAGGGTAGGGAGACAGGACGATGGGGCGAATCCAGGTAAACCAGGGAAGGGTCTGCCTCCATATAGTCAGGGGGGTTGAGGTGTAGATCACTATCTTCAGAGGGATCGATAGGTGACTTACCAGGACAAGATCTGCGGAGATGGCCAGTTTCACAACAAAGGTTGCAGTGGAAAGGGAGCCCGAGATAGTCCAGTTTCTGTATAAGTTTTCTCCCTCTCCATTCGATCTCCAATGTTTCCGGCAGGTCATAATTAATGTCTATCTCAACCAGCACACTTCCCATTTTCCTCAAAGGACCACTGAGCAACTGTGTGTCAAGAGCAATGAACGTTCCCAGGGATTTTTCGATAGCTGTCAAGGCTCCTTCATTCCAGAGATGCAGTGGAAGGCCTGGGAGAAGTACCCAGAGATGTCTAAGTTGGAAGAACTCAGTGTCCAGATTGAAAGCTAGTCTCCAGCGCTTTAGCATGAGGCTAATTCCCCCGTAGACCCACAAAGAAGAAATTAAAAGAGTGGCGTCTTCTAGATATTTACAAAGAAAACAAAGCCAGCCTTTTTTGAGGTACTGGACTTCCGGTAAGTAACCTAAAAGAGGGAACCACTTACTCTTAATCCAGTCATCCAGTGGTTGAGGGCTCAAACGTTTGTAGGAGAAATGACCCACCAGTGCACAGGTAGACATCATACAGAGGTCTTCGAAACCCACACCGTCACCCAGGACCAATCACTTTGATCTTCTAGTAGATTTCCACACTTTTTGACCACAGGAGGCTCGGCGTTGAGTGGTAGCAGCTTTGTGTGCATCTGGAAAGGTATGGTGACCATCTCGAGCCTAAAGGGGAAAGGATATTTGTTCAGGGTGGGGCCTGTCAGGGGCAGGTGGATCGGGCTTTGGTGCAAAGGTTACCATCAGTGAGGGAGAATCTTTTTCGTCAGGGAACTCGGCAGGAACAGTGGGATTTTTTGAAAGGGAAGGCTTGGAGGGAAAAAACTGTCGCTTTGATTCGAGTGAGTCCAGTTTGTCAAACAGACCCACCTGTTTCCAGATGAGTTCATTGGATGGATGCATCAGTGGGTTTTTCAGCGAGTCCATTTAATAATGGTTGAGTAACCAGACAGTAGGCCCAGTAGAAAAAATCGAGGTAGAAAGGGTGGAAACGGGCTAGTGGGAAGATCCAAGTTCATTGGCTTAAGATTTTGTTTTTTTGTCATGGAAAATTTTATGGTGACTTCAACATGGATGCCATATTTATGGTATATGGATGGCATATTTATCATTTTATATTTTTTAAAAGCAAATTATAATGATATGAATCATTGAATATGACTCAAACAAGTTTAATTATTAAATTCTTAATCTAAGATATGTACAAAAATCACAAGCAACATTGATTACGTAGTGTTTTCAAGCAATTATAAGAAAATATATTTTACTTTTACAAATAAAAATGAATTTTCATCAAACAATAAAGTGTAAAATAAATCTTTTTTTAATGAAAGAAAAAGTTTCTTAAAAAAATTGATGTTTTTCTTAAGATGACATATGGATGGCATATTCTTATAAGAAGACATATTTATCATCTTATATTTTTTAAAAACAAACTATAACTGTATGAATAATCCAATATGACTCAAACCAGTTCAATCATTAAGCTGTTAATCCAAGATATGTACAAAAAAAAGCAACATTGATTAAGTAATGTTTTTAAGCAATCATAAGAAAATATATTTTGCTCTTGCAAATAAAAAATGATATGTCATCAAACAATATAGTGTAAAATAAATCATTTTTTAATGAAAAAAAGAGCTTCCTAAAAAAATTGATGTTATGCTCAAGATGGTATATGGATGGCATATTCCTATAAGATAACATATTTATCATCTTATTTTTTTCAAAAACAAACTATAATTGTATGAATCATCGAATATGATGCAAACAAGTTCAATCATTAAGAGGTTACACCAAGATATATACAAAAATCACAAGCAACATTGATTAAGTAGTGTTTTCAAGCAATCATAAGAAAATATATTTTGTTCTTGGAAATAAAAAAATTATTTGTCATCAAACAATATAGTGTAAATAAATCATTTTTTAATGAAAGAAAGAGCTTCCTAAAAAAATTGATGTTTTGCTTAAGATGGCATATGGATGCCATATTCCTATAAGATGGCATATTTATCATCTTAGATTTTTCAAAAACAAACTATAATTGTATGAATCATTGAATATGACTCAAACAAGTTCAAACATTAAGTCGTTAGTCCAAGTTATGTACAAAAATCACAAGCAACATTGATTAAGTAGTGTTTTCAAGCAATCATAAGAAAATATGTTTTTCTCTTGCAAAAAAAAATGATTTGTCATCAAACATTATAGTATAAAATAAGTCATTTTTTAATGAAAGAAAGAGCTTCGCAAAAAAATTGATGTTTTGCTCAACTTGAAAACCATGGGTTGGTCTCTAATATTTTAGTCTTTAGATATATCATTTTAAGGAACATACTGAATTTCATATAAAAAAAACCTTAATTGAATTATTTTAGCTTTGCCAAAGAGTGCAAAATACAACAAGGCATTATTTTTTAATGAAATTTTAAGGCTCATGAAAAAATGATGTTTCATTGAAACATAAATTTATCTAATTGTTTCCATCGTTTTATATGTATTCTTTTAAAACACATATTAAATTTATTAAATCTTCTTTTAATTGAATTATTTCAATCCACCAATTAATTCATTAATGCACTGAACACTGAACCTTGACTAAATTGTCGAAACATTATGATAATCCAATTTTAAGCAAATTGAGGCATGGAATAAATTTGAATAAGTTCATATGAGCATGCACACAATTTTGAATGATTAGAGAGAAAAATACTCGAAATGTGTAACCATTACTTACGTGAGGAAAATGTGGTACAACCATCGAATCATCAAAATCATAATCATTGAGTTAGATGTGTGGATGGAATTTCACTAATGATTTCATTACGAAGGAATTACTTCACTAAATCATCATGCCATAAAGATAATCCCATGAAACTTTTGATGGTAGAAAACACCCAAGATCGAATAATCGAGAAGGAAAATAACCATAAACCATTTTTCAAATCAAGCCAAACAAAATCAAATGCAAATGAAAGCAATGTTTTCCAAAATTCAAATGGGGGAGCCCTTTGTTTTTGCCAAAAATAAAGGGCGGTTGTTGAGGGCTCAACAATCAGTTAAGTGAAGGTTTAACTAAAGGATAAGGGGGTTTTAAAGCTAAATGATTGCACCATGTTTGAGGCCAAACTATTTGTACATGAGAGGGTTCTTAAATAATGAGTTTTGAAAATGAAGTTCATTGGCTTAAGACTTTGTTTATTTGTCATGGAAAATTTTATAGTGACTTCAACATGGATGCCATATTTATCATCTTATATATTTTCAAAAACAAATTATAATGGTATGAATCATCGAATATGACTAAAACAAGTTTAATCATTAAACTATTAATCTAAGATATGTACAAAAATCACAAGCAACATTGATTAAGTAGTGTTTACAAGAAATCATAAGAAAATATATTTTACTCTTGCAAATAAAAATGATTTGTCATCAAACAATATAGTGTAAAATAAATCATTTTTTAATGAAAGAAAGAGTTTCTTAAAAAAATTGATGTTTTTCTTAAGATGGTATATGGATGGCATATTCCTATAATATGGCATATTTATCATCTTATATTTTTCAAAAACAAACTATAATTGTATGAATCATCGAATATGACTCAAACAAGTTCAATCATTAAGCGGTTAATCCAAGATATGTACAAAAATCACAAGGAACATTGATTAATTAGTGTTTTCAAGCAATCATAAGAAAACATATTTTGCTCTTGCAAATAAAAAATGATATCTCATCAAACAATATAGTGTAAAATAAATCATTTTTTAATGAAAGAAAGAGCTTCCTAAAATAATTGATGTTTTCCTCAAGATGGCATATGGATGGCATATTCCTATAAGATAACATATTTATCATCTTATATTTTTCAAAAACAAACTATAATTGTATGAATTATCGAATATGACTCAAACAAGTTCAATCATTAAGACGTTAATCCAAGATATATACAAAAATCACAAGAAACATTGATTAAGTAGTGTTTTCAAGCAATCACAAGAAAATATATTTTGCTTTTGCAAATAACAAAGTATTTGTCATCAAACAATATAGTGTAAAATAAATAATTTTTTAATGAAAGAAAGATCTTCGTAGAAAAAATGATGTTTTGCTCAAGATGGCATATGGATGGCATATTCCTATAAGATGGCATATTTTCCATCTTAAATTTTTCAAAAACAAACTATAATTGTATGAATAATTGAATATGACTCAAACAAGTTCAAGCATTAAGTTGTTAATCCAAGATATGTACAAAAATCACAAGCAACATTTATTAAGTAGTGTTTTCAAGCAATCATAAGATAATATATTTTTCTCTTGCAAATAAAAAATGATTTGTCATCAAACAATATAGTATAAAATAAATCTTTTTTTAATGAAAGAAAGAGATTCACAAAAAAATGATGTTTTTCTCAACTTGAAAACCATGGGCTTGTCTCTAATATTTTAGATATGTCATTTTAAGGCACATACTGAATTTCATATAAAAAAACCTTAATTGAATTATTTTAGCTTTGCTAAAGAGTGCAAAATACAACAAGGCATTGTTTTTTAATGAAATTTTAAGGCTCATGAAAAAATGATGTTTTATTGAAACACAAATTTATCTAATTGTTTCCGTTGTCTTATATGTATTCTTTTAAAACACATTTAAATTTATTAAATCTTGCTTTTAATTAAATTATTTCAATCCGCCAATTAGTTCGTTAATGCATTGAAGACCGAACCTTGACTAAATTGTCGAAACATAATTTTAAGCAAATTGAGGCATGGAATAAATTTGAATAAGTTCATATGAGCATGCAAACAATTTTGAATGATTAGAGAGAAAAATACTCGAAATGCGTAACCATTACTTACGTGAGGAAAATAAGGTGCAACCATCCAATCATTGAAATCATAATCATTGTGCTAGATGTGTGGATGGAATTTCACTAATGATTTCATTCTGAAGGAATTACTTCACTAAATCATCATGCCATAAAGATAATCCCAAGAAACTTTTGATGAGAGAAAACACTCAAGATAGAATAATTGAGAAGGAAAATAACCATAAACCAATTTTCAAATCAAGCCAAACAAAATCAAATGCAAATGAAGGAAGTGTTTTCCAAAATTCAAATGGGGGAGCCCTTTGTTTTTGCCAAAAATAAAGGGCAGTTGTTGAGGGCTCAACAATAGGTTAAGTGAAGGTTTAACTAAAGGATAAGGGGGTTTTTAAGCTAATTGATTGCACCATGTTTGAGGCCAAACTCTTTGTACATGAGAGGGTTCTTAAAATTCCTAAAATTATATTTGATAGTCTTGTCCCCATCAAGTGGTATCAAATCGCAGTAACTCTCTAGGATTTGAAGGAGATTTTATTAGAGAAGAATAATCTTAGTGCGAAGAGGAAAGTTACTAGAGAGAACAGTAACACATCTAGGATATATATTTTATTATAGGTATATAACCGAGCATATTGTTTGGGAAATCCATAGTGTTCATTTTTTAGTAGTCAAAATTGAACACTGTGGATTTTTCGAGAAATATTAATAACAACTCCCACCATATAAATATGAAAACCCTAAGACCAGATTATGTTTGAGAGAAGACCAATGTTTGATATTGATATAGTTTACGGTGGATCAACATAGGGATTTGGGAGAAGAATACAAAATGGATAATCAAAGAAAGAGGGCTCTACAATAGTGACTACAAAGGCAACTGGAAAATGAAGATTTGATGAGATCTAACAGGTAAATGGTCTTTATGATTTGTATTCAATTTGAAAAAAGAACTTTGTTTGTAGGTAGCAACAGGAGAAAGAAGAGATTGGCGGAAGAAACCATTATAAATAGTGAAGTTGGAGAAGAGCATATGAAGCTCTTAGAAGATTGTGAGTAGAAGTGCAGAAGACTAAAGGAGCATAGAAATCTTAGAGAGTTCTAGTAGAGAGAACCAAAGATACCAAAAGGATAGGTTCAGAAGAAACTTGGGGAGGTATTTTGTAGTAGAGTGAAAAAGACTTGTTACTGCAGAGGCTATTTGCATCTTACTATTGAGAATTTTGAAGCTCAAAGAGATGGAGGTGACTATAGGCAATCAAAGGAATGGTTCAAAGGAAATAATCCACAAAGTAGATGCCAAGGAATTTGGTATGGAGTTGGCTAAGTTGAAATAAAATCTCAGTAAAATGATGAAGTTGGTACAAGAAAGATTTGAAGAAGACCAAAGAAGTGTATGGATTCTTAAGAAGAAGCTTCAATGGTCTGTTAGAAAATTGTTTGAGAGGAAGTTGAGATACAAGATGAAATTTTCGTTAAAGATCAGAGGAACTGAGTATGGGTGAAAATAATTTCACTATTGTGAACCAAAGCAAGGATTTATCCTTGGAGAAGAAGATGAGGTACATGATGAATGCTTCATGAAGTGCTTGGAGAGTTCAATCTAAGACAAGGAAAGTATGTTAGAGGCATATAAAGAGATAAGAAAGTATCATATTTATAAAAATAATGAGTTATCTGTGATTGCAGGTACTAAAAATGAAGAAAAACACTTATATGTAGTGTCAACAGACTTCGAGGAAGAACTAAATTTGTTGGAAGAATGGCTAGCAAAGCCAAAGATTTGTGAATACATGAAGAAAGTCGTAATTTGGCTTGGATATACTTCAAATGATGAAGCACATGGAATCTTGTTGGTATGCATTGGGAAGACCCAAGGTTCAACATGAATTCACCAAAAAAACACTCAGATATTGACCCTTTCGACATCACCCTCAAGAAGGTGAAGTCTCACCCAAGGTATCTATGGGGATTGCAGGAACTAGATTTTGGTAGTGATGAAGGGAGGGGAGGCAGTCCTCATAACCATTATACTTAACATTTTCTCATTATACCTTATATCATGTGTGCAGAAACATAAGAACATGTAACATATTCAAAATAACATACATACATCATATGCACACAATAAACAAAGCAACAAACACATCATGACACAAAGATACCATATTTAATGCGGTTCACTGAAGATAGGCTGTGTCCACAATGACTAGCTTCTTTTATATTATTCAGAATCATCCATTAAAAAATATGCGCATTGCGCTCATACATCATGTCCTTCTCGTTCTCCTATCCCTCTACCTATCACTAGTAAATTTGGGTCATATTGCGATGGTCATTTCAACTCTCATGCGATGTTCTATTGTGGAGATGGCAATGAATCCTGGAACCACAAATTTTGTATCACGTGTCGCGAAAATTGTGATGACCTAAGGATATTTTCTCTCGTGCGACAACCTAAGGATGTTGTAACATTGTCATCATGAGGGAGACGACCTATGTAGTTTCTCTCATGCGAAATGACCTAAAGAGGTTGTTGCTCGAGAGACGACCTAAAGAGGTCGTTGCATGAGAGACAACCTAAATATTTCATAACACGAGAGAAAACGTAAAGTAGTTATCGCATGAGAGACAACCTAAAGATGTTGTCTCTCGTACGACGACCTCTTTATGTCATCGCATGCGAGACAACCTAAAGTGGTCGTTGCATGCGAGATGGACTAAAGAGGTCGTCGCATGATTGACAACCTCAATTCATCACCAGATAGACAAACTATCCAATGAATTTGTGCGACGAAGTATGAATACCATCGATGATAATAGTCGTCGCCAAAGCAACGAGATTTGAGTATTTAAAAAAAATGAGAAAATATTGTCACTTTTCATTTGGGGATAGTAGTTATATATTTTAACCCCAAACAAAATCATGCTCTCAATCGTTGACAACCCTTCCCTAATGACTATAGAAAGGCCATCAATATGTTTTCTATGCTAAAGCATTTAGTCTCCAATTCCATGAATTAGGGGTACCACAAATGGTTCTTATGGTGTAAACAATGGTTTCAGTCCCTAAAATATGGATTTTTCTCCTAATTATTGTTTTTTTGGTTCACAAGAATATACAAGTCTTCATACCATGGATTTTATCTACCATTGAGTGTTTTTAATGCTCATAAGACAAATCTACAGGATCCTAAAATATGTCACAGGCCCCATTAGGAAACTAATTTCATTAATAAGTGCAATGAAAATACCTCTTATTGACTAAACCATTGTAACTTTGGAGATTTTAACTTACTGATTCTACCCTTTATGAACATTTTCTAGGTGCATAAGCCATATATGTGGTCTTGAATAATAAAATAGGTCATAGATATGAAATATTTCCTAGTAAACATATTAGGAGTTCAATGTCATGGATTCAAGGAAATACAAATTGTTTTTGTCTAGTAAATTATTACTTGGGGTTGTAAACCATGATTTTTTGTCATAATGAGTGATTTCTAGACTCATAGGTCATTTCTAAGAATGTAAACCATGGTATGAGTTTTGGATAGAGAATATTTTCCTTATAAAATCAATAGAAACCTAATTTCATGGATTAGGGATAGTATTTGTGTTTTGTGTATTGATTAATGTTCAAAGTCTTGAACTATGGATTTTTCTCTTAATGAATTTTTCTTTGGATCACAATTTATATACATGGACTTAAACTATAATATAGTATTTATTTAGATCACAAGTTATATACATGGTTTTAAACTATAGTATAGGTCCAAATGATGTAATATTTTTCATATGGAATTATTAAAGACTCGATTTCATTGGTTAGGGAAAATATATATGGTTATTGTGTCTTAAACCATGGTTTGTAGAAAAAGAGTGTATTTTTCCCTTGATGAATGTTTTTGGCACATATTCCATCTATAGAGGCCTAAACGATAGTATAAAACATAAAAAAATGTTTTTCCTATAAAAGGAAAGGATTAGAGGAGAGAGTAATGGTTTTTTTTACCTAAGTTGAATATTTTTCAATCAATTTTCCTTTTTTTTATTTACTTTATTTGTGTGACTTAATTTATAAACCAAATTAACTCAAAGGTATTCCTTGAAAATTATTCTTTTATTTTTTTTTGTTTACTTCACCGATGGTTTTTCCTTTGAGTTTAAGAAACAAATTTGTTATTTTCATTTACTTAGAAGTTAAAGTATAATATGTATAACAAGATATAGAATGTAACATACCCAACCACCCACAGGCCAGGGTATGCCACCTTCAAGCCCACCCTGGGACTTATTTCTCTTACCGATACCTTTCTAAATTAATAAGGATGCATAAAAGAAAAGGATTCAATCACAAGCACAACAATAACCAGCAAGCATGCATATTCTAAAGATGTAATCAAACGATAACTAAATACACAACATAATACATTCATATATAGGTATATAATACCATAACAGAGAGAACTTATCTTTATAAAAGAAGACACCAACTGGCTGCAGACCAAGGACGTTCCACCCAACAGTAGATGCTATTGTTCCCAAAACTCAACAACAGTGTCACCCTCGAGCTAGGGCTATGAATCCACAAGGATGGTTCCAAAGTGTTACTTGGCTTCCCAAACCAGTCAACACTCAAGCTCTCTCAGGCTTTCCTAGCACTCACAACAATCCAAGTACCCATCTCTCTTCTACCCAGCTTGCACCACCAAAGAGAATGGACCTCCACCATTCACTGCCACGCAGTCCCTCAGGCAGTCCTTCTCCTTACTCTGGGCTCCAGCGCAACTGGTCTAGAATATCAATGTTGGAAATATCAAGACTTGCAACTGTGAACAACATTGGACACAGGACAACGCATCTCAGACATGCATGCCTCAAGTGATGGATGGATCACACCAATGACCACAACAACCAAAAATATCGTGGCTAATCTTCGGCAATTTGGTTCCCTTTCCCAAATCAAGACGCAGGTGAGGATGGATCCATGAGTGATAGGTAAGGATGGATTGAATGAACGAGTGAGAAAGTGAATGAAGGAGTGAATGAGATATCAGTCAAACCCCTCATCAGACCAGAGGCAGGTTTAAGTAATTCGTGGGAAATCAGGAACCTCCTGGCCTTCCCCAAGAATCCCATGTAACTGATCCACCCCCTTAGACCAAAGGGTAATTAAAAATAGGAAATAAACATTTATCCCCTCAAGCCCCCTCGCTTGTGGAATCATAGCCCCCTATAACTCTAGTACTTGTGTGTCTAGCAACCAACGATGTATGTATTATTAATAATGATCAAGGCATTACATTTCTTGGGCACACTGGCCTTTTAATAATTGTTTGGGCACTTTGGCCTCTCAAAAATGTAGCAATACATTATTTAAAATGGGGGTTCGAAACCCGACGTGTTACATCCCCTCTCCTTATTTTGGCATTGTCCTCAGTGCATATACAAAATAGAGATCAAAATCTCAAAATTATTCAAAAAGTTGCAAGTACTCTGCCCGCATGGCATCTTCATGCTCCTAGGTAGAATATTTAGGACCATAGCAGGACCACTGAACTTTTACCAGCTCTATAACTTGATTCTGGAGCATTTTGACCTTTCTATCCAATACCCGCACTGACTGGACCTGAAAGTCTCCCTCTATCTCTACTTGAATCAGATGTCAATCAATAGATCATGTACATATTTCTTTAGTAAAGAGACATGAAATACATTATGCACATTCATGGAAGCAGACAATGCAAGCATGTATGCAATTGGCCCTATTATGTCCAATATTTCAAATGGACTACAGAATCTGGCTGCCACTTTTGTACAACTACCCTATTTTAAAGAACTTTTCTTGGGCTTCAATTTCAGAAGCACATGCTCCCCTACTTTAAATTCTCTAGTTTTCCTGTTATTATTTGCATAAACTGTCTGTCTATCTTGAGTTGTCTTTAAATTCTTCTTGATCTTAACCATCTGGTCTTCCATATCTTTGAGCAACTCTGGCCCAAGTACCACTTTGTCTATTAGGTTGTCCCATTTCACTAGAGTATTGCATTTCCTACCGTATAAGGCTTCAAATGGGCTCATTCTCAAAGAAGCTTGATACCCATTATTATATGCAAACTCAACCAAGTGTAAGTAATCCTCCCACTTAGATGGATTATCCATCACATACATTCTCAGCATGTTTTCAATTATTCGGTTGACCCTCTCTGTTTGTCCATCTGACTAGGGATGGTATGTTGTGCTAAAGTTTATATTTGTACCAAATCCTTTAAACAACCCCCTCCAGAAATTGGAGGTAAACTTTGTATCTCTGTCCGAGAGAATTGTCCTAGGTATCCCATGCAACCTAGCAATCTCTCTCATGTAAATTTCTGCAATATTGGTCGATGTATGTGTTGTCTTTATAGGCACAAAATCATCATCCTTTGTTAATTTTACAATCACCTCCATGATGGAGTCATGTTTCTTATTCGTTCTGGGTAATCTTGTGATGAAATCCATGGTGATCACTTCCCATTTCTTCTTTGGAATGGGTAAAGGCTGTAGCAACCGAGCTAGATGCCTATGTTCAACTTTCACCTTCTGACATTCCATACATCGAGCGATGTAATCAACAACATCCTTTTTCATTCCCAACCAAAAGAATTGGCTTCTTACTGTTGTAATTGTTTTCTAGTAACCGTGATGTCCAACATAAGGAACATCATGTATTTCCTTCAATACCAAATTTCTCAGTTCTCCAGAAATAGGAACATAGATTCTATTCTTATGCATGAGTAATCCATCTTCTTTTATCTCATACTCCTCTATTTTCTACTGTACATCTCCTTGCTGTAATCTTTCCTTTACCTATAGGTAATGTTGATATGTAGCAAGACCATCTAAAATTCTGCTCTTCAAGTCTAATTAATGCATATTGACAACAGTATCATGC
This sequence comes from Picea mariana, assembly GCA_032191745.1. NCBI lineage: Eukaryota > Viridiplantae > Streptophyta > Pinopsida > Pinales > Pinaceae > Picea > Picea mariana. Next base: position 181,086 of record JASDQU010738046.1, on the reverse strand, counting down.
ATGAGATGCAATATTCTACTAAGTGAATCGACAAATTTATTCTCTTTTCCTTTGATATGATTGATATTGAGTTCATACTCACTTAAACATTCTAGCCATCTTTTTTTCCTGGCATTCAATGTTGGTTGTTCAAAAATATATTTTAGGAAAATGTGGTCTGTCCTTAATTCAAATCTCTTCACCATGATATAATTTCTCCACATCCTCAAGGTGTGGACAATGGCAGAAAGATCCAATTCATTTGTGGCGTACTTCCTCTCATGCTCCTTAATATTTCTGGACTCATAACCAATGACATGTCCATTTTGCATGAGGACTCCCCCAAGTCCTTCTTTACATGCATCTCTACATACCGCAAAAATTTCATTTGGGTCAACAATCTTTAACACAGGTGCACTAGTAAGTAATTCCTTCAACATATTAAAATTCTCTTCACACTTAGGTGTCCATTCAAATTTAGTTCCCTTCCTTTACAAAGAAGTGATGAGATGAGAAATATTAGAGAACCCTACTATGAACCTTCTGTAGTAACCAACTAATCCCATGAAAGATATGACTTCTAACACATTTCTGGGTGTTGGCCATCCTCTAATGGATTTAATCTTCTCTGGATCTACTGCTATGCCCTTCTCTGAAATAATGTGTCCCAAGTAATGTATCTTTTTTTGATAAAAATAACACTTACTCAGCTTGGCATACAATTGATGTTCTCTCGGCACTTCCAATACCAGTCTTAAGTGATGTTCATGCTCCTCTTCAGACTTAGAATAGATAAGTATGTCATCCAAGAACACTATGACAAACTTATCCAAATAATTTCTGAATGTGCCATTCATTAAGCACATAAAGGCAATTGGTGCATTGGTCAATCCAAATGTCACTACTACAAATTCATAATGCCCATACCTGGTCCTAAAGGCTGTGTTATGAATGTCTTCTTCCTTGATTCTTACCTAATGGTATCCTGACCTCAGGTCAATCTTTGAAAATATCCTTACTCCTCTTAGCTGATAAAAGAGGTCATCAATTCTGGGTAGAGGATACTTGTTCCTTATGGTATACTTGTTCAGTTGTCGAAAGTCAATACACAACCTCAAGGTTCCATCCTTCTTTTTGACAAAAAGTATTGGTGCTCCCCAAGGTGAAACACTTGGACATATGTACCCTTTGTTCAAAAATTCCTCCAACTACATTTGTAATTCTTTTAACTCTGGTGTTCTCATTCTATAAGGCATTTTTGACCCCGGGACAACTCCTAGAACTAAATCAATTGAGAAATCTATCTCCCTTCTTGGTGGCAACCCTGCTATTTATTGGAATACATCCCCAAATTCCTGTAGTACCGAAAAATTTTCAAGGCTTGGCCCCTTTGTATTTTATGGCTCTTCCACATGAGTTGCATACAATTGACATCCTTTTCTAAAACATCTATTTAGCTGTAAGGTTGAAATATCCCTTATAGATATTGGTCTTGGAACTCCTTTCACAGTGATTTGTTTTCCATCTCCATCAAGACATGTAAATGTCTTGTTATGATAGTCTAGGACAACATCATGCTTGTCCAACCAATCTATTCCAATTAGAATATCATAAGACCCCAATGGTATGATATTTAGATCAACATTTGTATTCACACCTTTAAGACTTATGGAACATCCTCTGACCATATCATGGATTCTCCTTTTGGTTCCAGTGGCTAGCTGAACCAATCTTGATTTTCCAAGTTTAATTTTCTCCAAAAGTAATCTATCCACTATTTTAGGATCAATGTAACAATGACTTGCTCCTGAGTCAATCAAAATAGAAACAAGCTGATTTATGATCTTACCTTCCACCTTGTGTAGCTTCTTGGACATTGTGCACAGTCTTCACTTTGTCCTTTCTGTGTGGGAAATCCTTGTACAAGTGATCTTCTTTGCATCCCCAACATTGGATGGGTGGTCTTCCTCTTCTTCCCAAGGAGTCTTCTTTCTTTGATTCACCCTTAGCATACTGATCTTGATGATTTATATTAGGATCATTCCTATTGAAGGGAGGTTTGAATCCTTTTCTCCTCTGATCGAGATTCTCCTTCTTCTTATCCTTCCAAGATTTCTACAGGAGTTCTCTTCCTTGTCCTTGCTCATACAGGTATTTATCCTTCTCAATGGCCTCAATCAAGGTCTTGGGCTCATCATACCTAATATTTTGTTTATAAAAGGCCGACAGTCCACTCAAAAACCTTTGTATATTTACCTTTTCATCATTCATAAACCCAACATATTTTAACAATCCCAAGAATTTATTCTCATATTCTGCCATGGTCATGCTTCCTAGCCTAAGTTCAAATAACTCTTGCATTTTATTTCATAGAAATTCTCTGAGAGGTACTCCTTCTGGAAGTACTTCTTGAACTGCTTCCAAGTGATCCTACTCTCATTAATATGTTCAACTTGGTTAACTTGATCCCACCACATTTCATTTTTCCCGTGTAAATGGTAGGCGACAATCCTGGCTTCTAATTTTGATGAATAGTTATGCAACTAAAAATATCTCCTAAGTCCAAGTAACCATGCTTCGACATCATCTTCCCTTTCTCTTTCACCATCAAAGGAGGGTGTCTTAATCTTCCTCAACTCTCCTTGCAAACTATCCACTTCCTGTCTCCTTCGTTGGTGCCTAACAGGGTACACCTCTAGACTGCTTATGGGATCTTCCGATGCATAAAAATTTCTTTCTGAGTAAGGAGGTGAGTGGTTTCTATGAGTTTTGTTGGCACTTCTTGAATAACCAACTCCTCCACGATCCTCTCTTCTTTCATGAAACCTGCCCTCTTCCTCTTGTTTTGATTTTGATCCCTTCTTTGTTTGCCTCTGCAACTGATTTAACCTATGCAACACTCGAGAAATTATCTGACTTTTCTCTCTCATTAGTCTCTCATTGTCTGCTTTGTATCTCTACACTTATATTTTTAGGCTTCTTACAGTTTATATTAATGTTTCCAACTCTCCTTTCCCCTTGCGTCCATTGGACTCTATCTCTGCATTACCAACTCTGGTATTTTGGCCTTCGGCCTCCTTATCATGGCTGGAGGCTCCCTCACCTTCTTCCATTTCTTCAATACACATTTTGAGCCAACGTGTTTAAACCCCTTAATTCTGCAAAATGTGCAAGCGACCATTTTGTTAGAATTATGCATATGATAAACAAAATTTGTCAAACCATGTTATAGGTCTTTTTTTTTTCTTTTCAAGTCGCGAAGAAAATAGATGTATCAATATGAATCGTATAACACTTCCATTTTATCCTTCAGCTGATACATAATTCAATTATGCACAAGCGCTTATTTTAAACCACCTTCCCAGGTGACCACGACTAGAAACTATGGCTAAATCCTTCCTTATCACTTTTTTGTCTCTAAAACAACCAATTTGGCCATTATCCCTTCTTCCCTCATCTCTCAATTGCATGTGACCATGGTCATGACCCTACTCTTACCTGAAAAAGTGCTTATCCAGGGCTTCGGGACTTCGAAACTTTGTAACCTTCAACTAGGACCCGATCAACGGTCCTCGTTCTCATTCACAATCAACGATCAATATCCACTTTGGACTCCGCACTTCAGTAGTTCTACACTTTCAACCTCCTCTTTCCCCCGGAGTACTCTGTACCCAAAGTTCGGGATCAGGTGTGATGCACCCTCCTCAAATAAATGACTCTAGTCCACTTCGGGACTCTGGCCTTCGAAAGTTTCAACTTTCCCCGCTTGCTTCTTTCCGGAACGCTTTTACCCAGAGTTAACGATATGCTAATGTGTGTCCTCCCACAGATCAATGACTGTGAATCACTTTGGCTCTTCGGTATTTGGGAATTTCAAACTCTCCGCCTTTACTCTCTCCTGGAGTGCTTTCACCTGAAGTCGATGATCCTTCGATGCATCTCTCTCATGGATCAATGGCTATGAATCGCTTCACCTCTTCGAGAGTTCTCGACCCAACACCAACTGTCACATCTTTTTCCTCTCGATTACCCAGTCTTTGTACTGTATGATCTATCACCACGTGGTGAAATACTAGAAGTGGACACATGGCTCAATCAGGCCGGTGACACGTGTCACATTCTAACTGAAATTTCCATCCTCCACATGCTCAAAACTTACTGACATGTGGCACACATCCCATGTGTCCACGTCATCCTGGGTGATGTCCGCAAGCCACGTCACTTTGGAATTCCAAGGTCCACATCACCTCCAAGTGATTTCATCATGCCCCACCACTTCGACTATTTAGGCTTCGGTACTTTCCACACTAGCAAACTTCCAATTCTCATCAACTCCAAAATCCTGAACTAGCCAATTTGTCGACATGTGTCTCCCTTATCAGACGATCCATATTAACCTTGAACTTCGGGACTTCAGGAGATACTATTGCATAGTTCAATGACTCTTGTTGATTCAGATCAATGGTCCTCAATTTCTTCGAGACTTTGGGTAATTCTTTCCCTAGTACTTCGCTCTACAAAACCTTCTAGAGTACTAAGTCTCTGAAGTGAGAGATCTAGTGTCCTTGTTGATGGACAGTCTAGATGAACTCCAGACTTCGGGAGTTCTGGATTTTTGCATCTGTATTTCTTATGAAGTGGTTATCCACTAGAGTGCAGGATCTATTGCCACGAATCCACCTCAATCAACGATTTGGATCTACTTTGTCTCTTTGGAGTTTCTATGATTCAAGCACTATCATTTCACATCACTAAATTCCTTTCAATTTGTGGGGGCACACATCGACGGTTTGGAGTAACCTGCCTATCGCCGAGCAATTATTTCGATGCTGACATGTAACCCCTCAGTGAAACCGTGGTTTGGATTGTGGGATCTCCTTGGGGAATTAACTCCAATGCAACTTGGGCCCCCACAATGCCTCCTGGTTGTCGATCTCTCTCTCCAATGGGATCTTAGGGTTGTGACTTAACCTTTGCTTCACTTTAATCGGATGACCCTTGTTCACCTTCCCTCTGATCCAACGATCTCGGATCTCTCTTGATCCCACAATGGCGATCACTACCAAATTTGAAGGGGACAATCACGAACCTTCGAACCCTTGCAAAGGACCTCTAATGTTCTAGCTCCTGCGTAGAATTTGCAATGCCATTCCTCCTAAGATTTTCAATTTCATGGTTGGAATTCGATCTCGATCACGAGACTCTGACCAATAGACCTAGCCCATACCAACCTGGTGTTTCATCCAGAAACTCTGATACCAAACTGTAACATACCCAACCACCCACAGGCCAGGTTACGCCACCTTCAAGCCCACTATGGGACTTCTTTCTCTTACCAATACCTTTTTAAATTAATAAGGATGCATAAAAGAAAAGGATTTAGCCACATGCATAACAATAAACAACAAGCATGCATATTCTAAATATGTAATCAAACGATAAATAAATACACAGCGAAATACATTCATATACATGTATATAATACCATAACAAAGATCACTTATCATTATAAAAGAAGACACCAACTGGTTGTAGACCAAGGATGTTTCACCCAACCATAGATACTATTGTTCCAAAAACTCAATAGTAGTGTCACCCTCGAGCTAGGGCTATGAATCCACAAGGACAGTTCTAGAGTGTTACTTGGCTTCCCAAACTAGTTAGCATTCAAGTTCTCTCAGGCTTTCCCAACACTCACAACAATCCAAGTACCCATCTCTCTTCTACCCATCTTGCACCACCCAAAAGAATGGAGCTCCACCCTTCTCTGCCATGCAGTCCCTCAGGCAGTCTGTCTCCTTATTCTTGGATCTATCGCAATTGGTCCAGAATCTTGATGTTAGAACTCTCAAGAATTGCAGCTGTGAACAACGATAGACATAGGCCAACACATCTCAGACATGCAGGCCTCAAGTGATGGATGGATCACACCAGTGACCACTACAACCAAAAATACCGTGGCTAATCTTCAACAATTTGTTTCCCTTTCCCAAATCAAGATGTGGGTGAGGATGGATCCATGAGCGATAGGTAAGGATGGAATGAATGAACGATTGAGCAAGTGAATGAAGGAGTGAACGAGTTATCAACCGAACCCCTCATTAGACCAGAGGCAGGTTTAAGTAATTCGTGGGGAATCAATAACCTCCTGGCCTTCCCCAAGAATCCCACGTAAATGATCCACCCCCTTAGACCAAAGGGTAATTAAAAATAGGAAATAAACATTTATCCCCTCAAGCCCCCTCTCTTGTGGAATCATAGCCCCCTATAACTCTAGTCCTTGTCCGTCTAGTAGCCAATGATGTATGTATTATTAATAATGATCAAGGCATTACATTTCTTGGTAACACTCGCCTTTTAATAATTGTTTGTGCACTCTAGCCTCTCAGCAATGTAGCAATACATTATTTTAAATGGGGGTTCGAAACCTGGGGTGTTACATAGAATATGATCTATAATAATATATCCAATGTATTATGGGTGAAATTTACGATTCTTATGGATTAAACCATGGATTTTTATCCTAATCCATGTTTTATTTATGGTATGGGCATAGAGTTTGCAGGGAAAGTCCCCTATTCTTGTTGGAAAACCAAAATATATCAATGAACATATAAAGATAAGAAAATTCCCATCAAATCTAACATCGAATAATCTGTAACTAATTTGATCAAAGTAACTAATTTTGGAGAAAGAAAACATGATGAATTTACCTGAGGTCCTATGTTCAAAGTAGATCCACAACTTGAAGTGATTTCACTTATTCTTGATTTCTTCTTCTGAAACCTACAAAAACTTGTGCACAAAAGACTACAAGAAAAATTAGTTATACTGATAACTAACTAATCAACTTGATCAAATGTAGAAATATTCATTGCAATTAGTATTCTAAACATGTAAGAATTGAACAATGATGAATCACATATCACAAACACTATATATCGAAGGAATTTGAATATAGATGCAAAGTCTTGAATAAGATACTCTTGGTTTCGAGAATAATTTATTGGAGTCATCTAATCTTGGAGAAAAACTCATGATCTGAA
>JASDQU010738046.1:129840-157352 GCA_032191745.1 Picea mariana | reverse complement strand
CCCCCCCTATCATCATCCTAAGAGGTTCAAGGATGAGATAGAGAAGGCAATCAAGGAATTTCTGGTGATGGGACACATCAGACTGAGTAGCAGCCCATTATCTCCTTCAGTTGTCTTAGTTCTGAATAAGGATGGAACCATGAGGATGTGCATTGATTACCGATCCTTGAACAAGAAAACCATCAAGAACCGGTACCCTATCCAATGCATTGACAAGTTGATGGATGAACTACATGGAACAATTTTCTTCTCAAAAATTGATCTACGCTCTGGATATCATCACATCAACATCTGAGAGCAGGACATAGAGAAGATGACATTTCGATGTCATTTTGGACACTTCGAGTTCCTGGTTATGCCATTTGGTCTAACCAATGCACCCACTACATTCCAGTCTTTCATAAAACATATATTTAGAGATCATTTAAGGAAATCAGTCTTGGTTTTCTTCGATGACATCTTGATCTATAGCCAATCATGGCAAGAGAATATGAGGCACCTGGATGAGGTATTGAGCATCATGGAGGCACAGTCATTATATGCCAAAGATTCCAAGTGAGAGTTCGGTATGACAAAGATTCTTTACTTAGGCCACATCATCAGTGCACAGGGGGTACAGGTGCACCAAGAGAAGATCAGGGCCATTCTGGATTGGTAGACACCTAGGAATGTGACAGATTTGAGGAGCTTCTTTGGGCTGTGCAGCTATTATAGGCTGTTCGTCCGAGGTGTTTCTTATCTTGGAGCACCACTGACAGATAATACCAAGCATGGGGCCTTCATATGGACCAAGAAATAATAGGAATACTTTCACATGAAGGAAGGCATGGGTACTTGTCCAGTGTTAGCACTACCAGACTTCACCTTACCATTTTTACTAGAGTGTGACAGATCTGGCGAAGGGATTGGTGCAGTTTTGATGTAGGGAGGACACCCCATTGTATTCAAGAGCTGGAAGCTTAGTCAACCTGAGACGTTGTACTCCATTTATGACAAGGAAATGTTGGCAATCATGCATGCCTTGACCAAGTTCAGACAATATTTGGTGGGTAGCAAATTCGTGGTCAAGACCGATCACAATAGTTTGAAGTATTTCCTTGAGAAGAAGGACCTTAGTGAGCACCAACAGAAACGAGTGACGAAGGTATAGGAATTCAACTTTGACATAGAGTATGTCAAGGGGAAGAATAACATTGTAGTCGATGCACTACCGAGGAGACCTATGCCATGTTCTTTGATGGAGATTTCAGCAGATTGGAAATCCCACTTGTTAGTGGAATATTCTAGAACAAGTTCACTTGTGAGGTGATGGATGGGCAGATATAGGATGATCAGTATAGGGTCATTGATGATGTCATAATTTACAAGGATAGAGTCTATTTGGTGCTAGATTCAGGGCTCAAGAAGAAGATCCTCATCGTAGTTCATGATTCACCTCTAGCAGGCCATCAAGGGTTTTTCAAAACCTATAGATAGATCAGAGAGAGGTTCTCATGGAAGGGCCTCAAACAGGAATTTATGAGACACGTCAGTGAGTGTGTGACTTGCCAGCAGAACAAGTCAGAGCATGCTCTTCGAGCAGGGCTACTTCATCCACTCCCCATTCCAGAGCAGAAATGGGAGAGTATATCTATGGACTTCATCACAAGTCTACCCAAGGTCCAGGGTAAGGACTGTATCTATGTAGTGGTCAACAGATTGACCAAATTTTATCACTTATATTCCTTACCGACAGAGTACAAAATAGTTCAGGTAGTCGATATTTTTTTCAGGGAGGTCTTTAGACTTCATGGGTTGCCGAAGAACATCATCAGTGACTGGGACAGTCGGTTCATAGGGACATTTTGGAGAGAGTTGTTTGGCTTGGTGGGCACAGAGTTGACACCTAGCACCACCTATCACCCTCAGAAAGATGGGTAGATTGAGATGGTCAACAAGTGGGTTGAAGGGTATTTGAGGAACTATGTAGGAGGACAACAGAGAACGTGAGTACAGTGGTTACATTTAGGTGAACATTGCTACAACACCACCTTACACATGTCCAACGGTATGACACCCTTCCAAGCATTGTACGGATATGATGCTCCCACTTTGGTAGACTTTGTTTTCGGGAAGAGAAGAGCTCCTAAGGCCAAGGATTGAATCATAGAGAGTCAGGAGATTCACAAGTTTTTGAAAGAGAACCTGTAGATGACGCAAAACTGACAAAAGGTAAGTGCGGATAGGCACAGGATAGAGCACAACTTTGAGGTTGGAGATTTGGTTTTCTTGAGACTCCAACCCTACAGACAGTCATCTCTGAAGAAGAGTGGGGCCGAGAAGCTCAAGCCCATATTTTATGGTCCTTACAGGATCATGTGCCGAGTAGGTGAGGTTTCTTACGAGCTAGAGTTTCCATAGGGGAGGAAGATTCATAATGTATTCCACGTGTCTTGCCTAAAAAATACAATGGGACAATTCATTAGCACATCTGAGGAGCTTCCCCCATTGGATGAGGAGGGATAGTTGGAGTTAGTTCTCGATGAGGTTTTGGAGTTCCAGGAGTGGAAACTGAGGAGCAAGGTCATCAGAGAGTGTTTGATCATATGGAGAGGGCTTCTAGTAGAGGACGCTACTTGGGAGAGCAAGCAGGTGTTGCGACACCCTAGACTGGTATTGCTTGAGGACAAGCAATTTTGGGAAGGTAGGAATGTAATGTCCCTTTCCAAATAGGAGCTCCAGAGAGGAGGCGTAATGGTCTAAACAACCCCATTAGACTATAGCCAGGGCCAAAGAGGGGTAAACAGGGTTACTAGAGGTCACTCTAGTCACAGGTGTTATATTCAGAAAGTGGCATTGATCTAAAAAGGGTTAAAAGCACTTTTAAGCCATTATGAGCTAAAAATAGAAGTCAACAGTGAATTAGGGTTTCAACAATGATTTAGGGTTTTGGAATTCAACAATGAATTAGAGTTTCAACATGATTTAGGGTTTTGGAAAGATATAAAGGAAGGGTCATCGACCTAATTCATGATTATGCATATTATGACTTGTCATTGAGGAGAAGAGGCACATCTCAGGAGAGATAGTTCAGTGGATTCCAGGAGGAAGACACCAGTTGGATTATTTTAGTGTTGAGAGACACACCATAGTCACCAGAAAGATCATTCAGGTCTTCCATCATTCTTCAACAGCAGTTACACAGTGTTCAGCAACAAGGGCACATTCATCTAGAGTGAGGGGGCAACTTCTGAGAGGGTTTTTAGTCGACTTATCCCATCCAGGGAGAATTCTGATATTTCCCTTCGACCCATTTGATAGGAAGACAAGGCACATATTTTTCCTAGTTCCTCATTAGATTTCGAAGAAAGAATCAACTGGGGTGCATTTTCCAGACTTAGACGTGGGACACTTTTGGCAGATACATTTGGGGTTCCAGAGCGAGCATCAGGCCATATTCAGGGAAACCCTTCCGACCCATTTCCCAATAGACCAAGGTGGTCATTTTGAGACACATCTCATCTGATTCTGATGGAGGAATCACTAGGACGCATTTTGCCATAGAAAGAGGGGTTCATTCCCCCAGGGGGATCCATCTGGGGTCCAAACTCACCAGCAGAAGGGTCCGACAGTTACCATTACTGAGGACTAGAGAAGGGCACATCATTTGGGACAGTTTCCAGGCCATTCTGAGAAGTACAACTCCAAGGGAAAACTTTCCATACTTCTAGTAGTTACCGTCAGAGATGCCATAGTCCCAATGCATTCATTGATTTCAGAGTGCTCCCATATTCCGGGTATTATCTTTTAGTTGCTTATTTGTATTCTAGATAAGATCCTTTGTATGTTGATCTAGTCGAGTATTGTTAGTTTATTCAGCCACATTTGACCATTTTGTAATCCACAGAGATGCCATAATACAAACTTTGCAGTCTTTTGTCGCATTTATTATTTGTATGATCATTTATATGCTGCAAACCATTGATCCTACACACACATTAGCAGCGTTCCTAAACTAGCCAAGTTAGTAACATTACAAGGGTCTCTTTAACAATTGATGTTGCTTCAGTCCTCTCATAGTGAGCATGCCTAATCTTGTACTCATGACATGGAGGTTTCTTTGAGAGGTCATTTCCTACAAAAACAAAAAATATTAAATTTATATGGCCAATTTTTAAATATCACTGAAGTAGTTCATTAATATTAAGAAAAACCTCTGCAATGTAATTATTTACCTAGTCCACTAGTGGGAACCTTTGGAATGTCTTCCATGTACTCCTGATCTTTAGGTCGAGGAGGCTCAACTACGACATTCTCTTCCATTGAAAAAAATAAAATATGAAGGACAAAATCGTAAATTTATAATTATTAAAAATTAGAAGTAAAAAATTTATAAGTACAAAATTATTAAGTTTATGATATTTAATATAAAATCATTTTACCATCGTGGGCCTCAGTCATAGGAACATCGTCGGGATGCACCCCATTGGGATGGGTCTTCTCAGGAGCACTATTATCTTCTAGCCCCGCTGCACTATCAACACAGTGTTGTCTAATACTAATGTTTTCATTGATAGTGTTGCTCCCCTGATTAAAACAATGTAAGACATTAAAGTTAGGGATGATATCAAAAATTTATGTATTTTATAAGTAATGAAAGGTTAATGTAGACTGATTTTTATTTACCTTATCCCGCAAACTAGATCTTGGGGTCTGCCCCATGCTTTTCCTACGATCAATGACAACTTTATAGTTGTACTTGTAACCAAGTCAGAGGTCTTCCTCCATGGTTTCAAATCCAAAGTCATTTCCCTGTAGTGCATAAGAGTATGTATTTTTAATGTTATTGGATACAATTACTTGAAAATTTTAAGGCGATACAAATAATATTGTTAAGATGTTTGGGTACTTAAGATTCATGACTGTAACCTCGAGTAGTCACCCTGGCCAAGACTGTGTTGGCCATGTTTGGCAATCCTTTCTCTGGTTTCCTTCGAAGTGTTAGGAAAACTATCATCAAAAGCTTCAAGTATATTATATACCACACTTTTCTTTAGATCTAAGGAAAATTAAAAGTATTGAATTCAAAATATTATAATTTACCTTGGGGTACCAATTATTTGTTCTCCTGTTTTTCTCAATTTATTTTATTTTTCATCATCAATGAGCACCTTCCAATACCTCTCTGGAATCGATGGAGGGTGCTCATACCTAGGCTTGAATGAAAATTTTTATCTATACACATCCCTCATATATTTTAAATACTCTCTCGTTGCATAGGAGAAAGCTTTTTTATTGAAGGTCTCTACTCCAAAGAGGCCTTCAAGATAATCCAAAAGTTCTATTTTGAGGAACTAGAAATCTAGAAATTCCACCACATGCATATGGTTCCCCCAAAAATAAAAAAGTCCTTGCTCTCCAGGTGCCTATAAAAATGGTCGTTTCCTACACAAAAATATATGTTCATCAATTTAAAAATAATAATCTCGATGATTTATGTTTGAGATGGACAACATGAAACAATTAAAATATGAAAAACTTCCTGGGAGTCTTATTTGTTTTAATGGAAGTTTGTTATCATCGACCAAAAATGTGCACAGAAGGGTCCTTGTGATGGTCACACGTCTAGCTCTAGGAAATGCACCCATATCAACCACAACATCAACCTCATCTCGGTCACCACCTCTACTAGAGCCTGTTCATTGTGTGGATGTTTGGCGGTGTGTATCATGGATTCCATCTAAAGGTGTGGAAGATGGAGAAGTAAATAGTCTAGAAACTATATGATGACCTTTGTCGGAATTTTGTGGTGTCTCTGCAGCACCACTACTACCGACACCAATCTGAGCAGGCTCCAAATATCTCTATATAAGAAAAAAAATGTTTTTTCGTTAGATAATGTAAAAGTTAAAAAAAAACTATCATAATTGAACTTATCAGTACATAAAAAATATCGCTTTAAATTATGGTTAGTACCTGATATGTCCTAAGTTGTGTCATAACCAAATTGGTCATTTCTATGACATCGAGAGTTTGATCTGCATAGTCTAACAAGCTAGAAAGTTCCTTGTTTTCTTTAATGATCTTATTTTTAATCATTACCATTGGATCAAGGGATGATTACAACTCCTCCTCATCGGGGGAATCATGATCATCATGTCCTGCAGACTACATATTTCAATAAAATCAATGTTATTTCAGTAAATGAAATAACTAATCATTATACAAATAAAATTGTATAAACAAATAATAAAATTCACATAAAATCAAAGTCGAATTTGTTAATCGTTTACATGTTTTGTGGCTTCTCGTTTTCCATGATCATCCTTCCACATTATAATATAATTAGAACCATGAAACATTTAAAAAATTGTTAACAATAACAAAAAATTGATTGCCACACAAATACAATTATATAAATAAATAAGAAAATTTGCATTAAGTATAAATCCAATTTTTTAATCGTTTACATGTTCTACGGTTGACAGTTTTCCACAATCAACCTCCCACATTATTATAAAATTGAGACCATGAAATATTTCAAACAATGTTAAAGATAAAAAAAATATAATGCAATAAGTATAGGTTTCTTAAATAGGTGTTGCATAAGTACCCACACACTATTAGTCGATGTCTCTATTCGATTCAAATGGTAATCCACTAATAACTCTTACCCAAGAGCTATCTTTTTTATCGCACACATGACTACCCAATTCCCTTCACATCTGTCATATATGCAATTTGGTTGCTTGTTTGTTTTCCGCGGATGTGTGTTGTTTATAAACCCTGCGATATTGTCGAAATCTTTAGGCCTTCCATCAATATAGATATTTGCTCCCTTATTTTTATCGTTGCTTATTAGCTGTATATAATTTGTGTCGAGCGCATATCTCAACATACCTCGCATGTACCAGACCACCTACATCTAATCGTTATAATTGTAACATGGACCGACATAGTCCATCAATTCAGTTACTGTATTGTATTTTACATTTATTCCATCCATAGAAGATAACCCCAGGTCATGTAGAGAGGATTGTGAAATGTGATACATCCTATTGTTTATAATGAAGTCAGTGTCTAATGAAGGTAGTTCCTTAGGTACCCATTGTTTCACTAGATGCTTATACATGAGTGGAACCTCTATGTATCCTGTGATTTCATCATCATAAGAGCATGATCCTCCTTTAGAAAGAAAAAATTCCATGTGTCTACGAAATTTTCTTATGACCTTTTCACCTTTGGTCCTTGTTTGCGTATCATATCTACTAGATGCAGTCACATTTCCCTCTATTTGTCCTAATCTTATCTCACTCGAGGAAGAAATATGATAGGTACCTATTTGGTTGTACCTTCATTCAATCGAATAAGATATATAGTTAGCAAGGATTATAAGAATATAGGGATATATCTAAAATGATACAATGAAATCATCTAGGGAAGGTTTGTGGGATTCCTTTTTTAGGAACATGGATTTGAGAAATGATAATTTAATCATGGAAGGTTATTTAAATATCACCATGGGCCTAGGTAGATGTGGGGGGATATAGAAGGATGGACCCCATGGCCAAATACCTCCTACAAAATATTGATGATGAGGGTCTATGTGACATAGATCGCTTGAATTTTAAACCCACCTTTGAAATATTTCTAGAAAGACAATGAAACATGCTCATATATGAAATGTACAAGTGTAACCTAAGCCTTTCAAATCATGCTTGTACCTTTATACCACATAATCAATCAATCGTAGGCTCGCTACAAAATTTTTCTACGAAAGTGCTGGAACAGGGCTTCACTGCAAAAGTGTATTTTATTCATAACTTTTAAATCATTTGCCCATTTGCCATGAAATTTTGACAGGAGATGCATTAGGGTAAGATTAATATACTCACTTAATTTTAGGTCAAATTAGTTCACTATTTTTTAGAAACGATCCACCATCACATGCAAACATTTTTGGATCTTCTCGAAATCCATGAACTAAAATTTTCTCAAATATTTTTGGGAGACACATCATAATCATATTAACTTGATGACAAACAATCAGCCCAACCCAGATCGTCATTTGGGAGAAAAGTAAAAAATATCGGTTGCAGAATGTTTAAGGCAGTGTTGCAGAGAAAGTCCATTGCGAAAGTGGATAGAGTTCTATAATTTTTGGAAATTCGTGGGGATAGCTTTCCAATTGACCGGGTTAGATCCAAATATGAATTGGAGGTTAAACCTAAGATTTGTTTCTCTCATATCATGCAGTCAAATCATATTTTAGCATATTTATGGTGGGTCAAAAACCAAATCCTAGAAAGTAGGATATAGACATATTTTGTAATTGCTCCTTTCCTAAGCTATTGTAACTTCTTCAAATCTTTAGCTAAGGGAGGATTTTGACTCCATGAGGCTCAGATATGATGAAATTCTATATTTTGAATGAGGAGGGAGTTCCAATGGTGTATTTTTTGGTTGAAAGGAACCTATGTTCTGCATGTAACCTTTTAGGTGCCAATAGAAAAACATCAAGCATAAGTACTTGGAACATTTGAAAAGACACCAAGAATCCCATGCCTAATCCATGTAAATATTAGATAGGTTTATAGATTAGTGCATGAATTTAGAAGAGATGGAAATTTAGTGGGATCATTAGCAAGTTAATAAGTTTACTCAAACTATGGCTCAACTACAACGAGACTTGACAACCAAGGAGAAACTTTTCGTTGAAACTTCAAGAAGAAGTTTGAGTGACAAAAAAGAAGTAGAGCCTTCCACTTTTACACAAAATGCTTGCATCATGATTGAGACAAACATGGTAACAAATTATTCTGAAGAATTTTCTCTTTATGAATCAAGAGATGAACCAATTGGTAATTTTGAATTACATACCACATGCATAGGCTCTAAATTGATGAATAAGAGGGGATATGATAGCCAAGAAATTGGAAAGAGGGGCCAAGGGAATACTGATCCCATTATGGCAGAACCTATGATGAAGAGTGAAGGCTTAGGATTTTATGGTGTAGAATATGACATGGGTGAATGCTCCAAGGTTGTTCAAGGTAGTGAACATATTGGGGAAAATGAATGCTTCCCACATCTTAAACAAAGTTTGGCTCCAAGAGGTGCCAAGACCACCAAGATTTCCTTTTTGAAGGTAAGGGTGTGTTATCACTCCGTAAATTTCCTGGTTGTGAAAGGAAATTCACGGAGCTAACCTATAACTAGCTTTAGGATCAGAAGCTATCCCTTCCAATCCAGAGAGGGTTGTCTCACTGAAATTATATCACAGTCAAGAATGACAAGCTATCTAATTTGGCACAGTGGCTAGATCTTCAGATAGGGTAGAGTTTAAGAAATAATTAGTGTCAGAGTTAGGAGAAGGCTACCATTGGGCATGGAGTCAAGGGTTGAATACAAAATAAGATGATCAATAACTCAATAATTGAACTATCGGGTTACAGATGCAAGGTAGATAATGTCTCTCAGTCACAAATTCTTGTTGTAGCATGGTAGAGGATAAAAAGAAAAGAGATCATCACATCAGAGCATCTATCTATAGATGAATTCCAATGTAATTTTAGGAAGAAAGGGTGGAGTACTTAATTGACATGATTCAAATCATTTTAAAATGAGGCTATTGGTATATCTTAGGAAGGTTTGATGAGATTATGCTAGGACAAAAAAAAATCATTTTTTTGGGTGAAGCTGTCTTTATTTTTGGTGTGAATTTTGATGGGTTTTGATTAGGTTGTTGGTGTGGACCTTGTTAGTGTCCATAAATGTACAAATGCATAGAGTTAGGATACGTGTTTTGTGTTAATATTTGAAGTCATATTATTTTCTTTGAAGACCATTTTTCAAGTCAATTTTGGCTTTGTATGAGTGTATATGTTACCATTTAGTTACTTACCGGAGTTCAGTCACATGGTTAAATTAGTCATATCTCAAGTTCTTTGGTAATTATGAAGTCTTTGGTTCATTTGAATGAGAAAAATTAGAGGTTATTGCATCATATTTTAGCAAGCCTAATGGTCATGTTATGTCATAAGAGAGTAATTAGTCTTGAATAGAGTTTAGTCAAGTCCATTTGTCACATGCCATCATAGAGTCTTTGTCACCATTTGAAAGTCCAAAGTCATGTTATTATATCATCAAAGAGTCTTGAGGAAATGATATGGCAGTTACAAGAGTAACCTAATCCTTTCTAATCATGCTTCTACATTTATGCCACATAACCAATCAGTTGGATGCTCGCTGCAAAAATTCGTTGTGAAAGTGTTGGAACAGGGCTTCGCTGCGAAAGTGTATATTATTCATAAATTTTAAAACATCTGCCCATTTGCCATGAAATTAAGGCAAGAGATGCATTAGGGTAAGATGAATAAGATCACTTAATTTCAGGTCAAAATATTTCACATTTTTCAAGAAACGAGCCACCGTCACCTACAACCATTTTTGAATTTTCTCGAAATCCGTGAACTAGGTTTTGCTCAAATATTTTGTGGAGAAGAACCATAATCATATTAACTTTTTAAAAAAACATCAGCCCAACTCAGTTCATCATTTAGGTGAAAAGGAAAAAATATCAGTTGCAAAATTTTTAAGGGAGTTTTGTAACAAAAGATCGTTGCAAAAGTCGACAGAGTTCTAGAATTTTTGGAAATTCATGGGGATAGTTGTTCAAATGACCAGGTCATATCCAAATATGAATTGGAGGTTAAACATAAGATTTTTTTCCCTCATATCATGCAATCAAATAATATTTTAGCATATTTTTGGTCGGTCAAAAACCAAATCCTAGAAAGTAGGATATAGACATATTTTGTAATTAATCCTTTCCTAAGCTATTGTAATTGTTATCCATTGAGTTTCACTAGCTGGACTTGCAGTTGAGCCGCGAAATTCAAGCGATCAAATGCTCAGTATTCAAAGTTCAGAAGTTCAGTTGGTCTACTTGACCAACGTTTTCCACATTTTCCAGACCCTGCGGGGAATTGTAATAACAGATGTTTCATGATGAAATTTGTAAAAGGTTTAGCCACCTAATACCTAGACATGAGTTGTTACTCTTGATTTTTTTTTTACTCATTAATTATATTCTGCTATCTAAGAAATTTATAATTTTCGATTTTTTTTCACTCAATTTCTCCAAAGTTGGAGTATATACTCATGGTTAGGCATTAGAATGGTTATAAGAATAGTGTATAATGTATATTACCATGCTAAAAGTCCTCCTAAATTTTTATGGAAATGTGCTAAGTCCCCCTTAGGATTTTTTTCATTTTTCCAGTTAATAAAAAATTTCTCGTAAAACGATATTTTTTAATTATAATTTGAAGTTGTTTTAAAAAAATGGTACTAGGAGGATTCATATGCCTTGGGGGTGCTCATTTTTAACCTAGAGCACTCACTTTACCTAAGTACCCACTTTTGTGACTACAATTAGTGATTTTAATCAGTGAAAAGTTGTTTTTACTCACAAAACCCAAAAAAGGCATAAACAATTAGGAAAAATCAGCAAATGTTATTTTATGGGAAACATGTTTAAACATGTTTTGAGTGGAATAAATCCCAAAGGGACATGTTGCAAACAAGATAAAACTTATTTGATTTAAGTCTTAGGTGTATGGTGAGTCAAAGGGATGCAACCTTGAGTTTGGTGTGATATCCAAGAGAGGGTGCACCTCCCTTTGGGAGAGGTGGTGCACTCCAAGAGGAGGTTACCTACCTCTTGAGAGGTGGCTGTTGGAATTATTGATTATGTGTTGTCATTGATGGAAACATGAGTCAAACATGTACAATAATCAAAAGAAGAGGAATATCACCTTATGGCAGAAGCAATTCTTGATCACTGTTGATCATGATAGGATCAATAGTGATCCTATGACTCTAAAGCTCAAGAGAGGTAGCATTAAGAGAATCCATGTACAGAAGAAGTAATGAAGCACACTAAATTAAGATCTCAGGAGAGTTAACGACTGAATATCATACCATAAAAGAATGCACAAACTGTTATTAAAATATTAGGAGAAGAAGAAAGAACGTTAATTGAAGCTCGGAAGAGATGACACACAGGAGCCATTCATTCATATTTTGGGACAATATAGGATTATTAGATTGAGGTGAAGTCATATTTTGGGAAGGATTAAATATTAAACCATCAGATCTGAAGCAGGATCTTCCAATGGTTTCCCAACTATTAGATCAAGATTTGATCTAGAGTTAAGCTTTAGTCGTTGATCTGGAATAGAAAAGGGGAACTGTTAGATCAACAACAATCAACTCCAGTGATGACTACTCCAGAGAAAAGAATCCCATAACAGGTAATATTACCTAAAGATCGAAGTCTTGAAGTGGACATGAGTCGTTCGATCTGAGGAATACTTCGGGAAGTATCCCGACCATTGGATCAATTTTAGTGGAAAGACAGAGTAAGCCACAAAGTATCCTGAAGTAGATGTAAGTCATCTAATCTAAAGAACACTTTAGGTAATATCTCGACCGTCAGATCAAGGCAAGTAGAAGGATAGGATAAGCAAGGAAAAATGCCTGAGATCCTGAATACCTGAATGCTCGATAGTCGTTGGATCGAGTTAATCCTTTTTGGATTAAAGAAGGACCGCCAGATCAGGAAATAGTCAACTCTGACATTGACCAACTTCGGAGGAAATTGGAACAACAATTACCCAGACTTCCGGACCACCGAAGTCCTGAAGTAAACAAGGACCATCCACCCAACCTTTGATTAATTCATAGTCGTTGATCAAGTACAGTGGAAAGATAGAGTAAGCGTAAATCACGAAGTAACGCTAATCGTTGATCTACTTCGGGAGCATTCTCAACCGATGATCAAGCATAGTGGAAGGATAACTTAAGTGGAGGTGTTAATCGATAGAAAGTGGTCATCACTGCTTTATGAATTATTCAATAGGTAATCATTCTGGAGGAATTGCTACTCCAGAGTTCAAGGGCCATGAATACCCGAAGTCCTGGAGTTCCAAAATGAACGAGAACTATTCATCATGCAAGTATTCTCAACCATCATATAATGAGACAATCAACTCCAGTGCTGACCAATTCTGATGGAAATGGAAACATCAATCACCCAGACCTCCGAACCCCCAAAGTCTCTAAGTCGCAAAGTAAATAATAGTCATCCATCTCAATGCTTGATTAAGTCCTAGTTGTCAGATTAAGCAGTGGAAGGATAATGTAAGGATCAAATCTGACCGTTGATTTGGTTTCAGGAATCATGCCAACCATCGGATCAATCCACTCCGGTGTGGACCACTTCAGAGTTGACCAATTATGGAGGAAATTGGAACATCAATGATTTGGACCTCCGAACCGCCGAAGTCCTGAATTTCTGAAGTAAATGAGAACTGTCCATCTCTTTGTGGAAATTAAAATGTGACCGTTGATCTTGATAAGTGATCAAACACTTGCTTGGACTAACGCCTGGTAACCACATGCAGTCATATGGAATAGAGAAATAAGGTTAAAATAAGAGGCAACGCTTAAATCAATAAGCCCATGGTTTTTTGCATATGGTCACATGTAAATGGTTTGAATGAAGCACCTGATACAAACTTCATTTCTATAAACAACTTAAGGGTTGTAGAATAATTTGATAGATATTTAACACCAAAACAATACAAAGAATTGGTAAAAAGATCAAATACAATTTGTTGGTGAACTGAGGACGTAGAAGAAGCATGGGAATGATTTAATGAGTCGATCCATGTCTGTGATCAACTCATGGAGGAAAAAGAAACGACACACAGTCATGATTAAAAGAGAGTTAAATCGTGAGCATTATGAATAAAAGATAAAAGGAAAAATAATATTACTTAAATTTTAATATTATCATTTAAATAAAAAGGTACAATGGTTCAAAATCAAAAGAGGCAGTGATTCAAATTCACATCAGTTGGAAGACTATATAAAAAATAAAGAATGGTGAGAAGAGGTGTAGTTGAATTTGTTGAAGTATATATCTTTATATATAATGGATTGAATGAAGATTCATTCTATCAGATTGGTGCCTGTTTACAAGTTGGGTCTTTTATGAGGATTAGATTCCTCGCATCTCAGTTCAATCTAAGATCAACAAGCTAGGACGTGTTATGAGGGTTGGATTCCTCATTTCTTAGTTGGATCTGAGAACTACAAGTTGGGTCTTGTAACAAAGAGATGGGTCTCTCATAGTTACTTGAAGATGAAGATATTCAAATATTGATCTTATGTATTCATTCAAGTTAAATAAATAAATAAAATATTTATTATTTTATATATTGGGTGAGAAAATGAAATAAATATATGTTGTTTAGTTAATTTATGAAAAGTGGAAAATTGTCCAAAGTTTTGTGACACTGATTCACCCCCTCCCCCCCCCTCTCAATTTCAAGTGTCCATTTAAAAAGTGGTGCCCTTATTTACCTAATTTATTCCCATCTGTCAAGCTTTGAGGAGTGTGGATAGAGGTGGAACTTCCATCTCTCACACTTGGCATTGGTTTCCCTTCCAAGTGGTGCGCCCTCCCTCCTTGGGAAGTGCGCCCCTCTCCCTATTTAAAAAAGGAATCCTCCCATTGCAAGATATTTGGAGCTTAGTGAAGGTTTTTCATTGCATTTTATCATTGTATCATTCTTGGATTGGAATAAAGAAGGCTTTGGCGGAAAATTTGGTGTGGATCTTATGTGTGGTTGCTCATTTTCATGTGCCAATTTATGAGGTGAAATTGTTTTAACACATTTCTTTCAATTTGTTAAATTGTAGCTTTGATCTATTAAACTTGTTTGTTTCTTAGATCAATTATATTTATTTAAAAAGTTTTTACTAAGCTTGCTTTCATTTTAAATCTTGTTAATTCTCATATATAGTCAAAGAATTCATGCTTTCTTGCTTGATTAACATGCTTTCTAGATTTTATATGTAAAGGATACTACTATTTGGCCTTGTTTGTAAGTGTATTAAAGCTTGTAGGATCTAATACTTTAAGGAAAGTGGAGATTTATTGCATCCTCTTATTCTTCAAGTTTAAAAAAGGACAATAGACCCTCTTTCCATGCAAGGAAGACTCAATTTTGCCCAAGCATTCCAAGGGTTTAAAGGGAATTTCTTCTCATCTCTTTCTCAAACAAATCTAAACTATTTTGGGTTACTTTAGTTTTTTGCAAATTAAAGGTCTCACTTAAAAGGATTATCATAAGTTTTCTTTTTCTTTGCATAGTAAAGCAAGTAGATTAAATCTCTCTTAATCTAGCTTGCATTCTACTTCTAGCTTCAATTTTTTTTTTTAAATTTAAAGGCTAAGAGTAGTTTCAATTTATAGAGGATTAAAGGTTATATCTAGGCATCTTTGTGATATTACTTTATGTTTTGGGACAACAAGTAATATCAGAAATAAATGACCTTCTCTTTCTTGTTTTACTTATCTCTTTGACTTATTTTAGTGTAGTTTTACTTAGCTAAATTTTATATAATTTTATGTATATTGACTAACACTTTTTGCATGGTCTTTCAATCAATTTTTGGGCATCTTTTCCCCAATTAACTTGTTGTTTTTGTAGGTTTAACGAACAAACAAAGGAAAACATTGCCCAATTTTGGAAGTTTTGAAGCCTCAAGAACCCCTTGAAGTACCCTGTACTTGTATAAATCTCTAAAAGGATTGTAATTCATTTTAGATACATTCATTAAAGGATCCCAAGTCTCTAAAAGAGACCATTGTAACTGAGATAATAAAATTAGTGAGCCAAAGGAGGTGTTGGCACAGGGGAAGACCTAGGATTCAATGCTACAACAACGCACCAACAAAACCCTAACTACTGGCCCTTTCGGCAACACCTGTGAAGTAGATGAAGTCTCACTCGAGGTAGAGGCAGTGGTGGTTGCAATACTTAGGTGTCTGCAACCTTAGATGGGACACATATATGAGATTATATTGCTTATAGAACACTTAGCATCAATCATTCATCAATATTCAACCCTTATTATACTTCGTAGATAGCATAGAGCATCGCAGTATTCACTTAGATCTAAGGTAATTTAGCACTTAGCAACAGTAAAATAGAACAAATATAGTAGATCAACACTAAGCATCTTCAAACATATCATATCTACTATTCATATACATCTATTGAATCACAAAGCATAAGTAGACCTATCTAAATATATCAAAGCACTTAGCCACAACAGAGATAAACACATCAAGTCAAAGAACAGAGCATAACACATAGATTTACGTGGTTCACCCCCACCCTGGGGCTACGTCCACCAACTCTTCTTCTTTATTATCATCTCCAATCGATTACAGAAACAAAGCCACCAAAAACCCTTCCTCGCATAGGACAAAAGATCTGCACAGCTCGCTAGATCCTTCTTCCTTGCACTTACATCACAAAGCCTTCTATAAATTCTACAAAAACTTGCACTTAGCTCTTTGAAACTTCTACATTCATGCACATAACACTTACAGAGGCTATTATCATGTAGCTTACATCACACAGATAAAAAAATCCCTTCTACTATATTCCTAGATGTTTATTTATACATTACAAAAGTGGGCCTAAACGTGGGTAAACCCACGGGCCGACATCCCTTTCCCATTACATTGTCCCAAAACCCAAAAAGGGACCCTAAAGTGGGCCAAGATCCCTTTATATCTGCTTCATATGGTGCTCATCTTTGACAGACTATCGAAGTCCCAAAAACGGTCAAATATGACCAAGTAACTTCATAACTTGGTCAAGGGCCAACAGGCCCCCAACACTCACCTGTGACTCATCTCGAGTTACTCTGGTCTAAGTAATTATACTTAGAACATCTCAAGATTTTCTTGAGTTGCTTCGACCTGCTACAGTGCAATGGCCTCTTGTTCAGTGAACTCCTGGATGAGTGCATCATTGACTGGTCCCTCTAGGCACTGTTCTGTTGTACTCACAACCTGTTCAAGTTCTACTCCTTGGTTTTCAATTTCAGTGAATAGTTGGCATGCCTTTTCTTGCACTGGTTGAATTCATTGAAAGACTTCCGTTACTTTACTCTGAAGCATGTGTACCTATTGTTGGGTCATGCATTTCTCTGAAA
Organism: Picea mariana; assembly: GCA_032191745.1. Lineage (NCBI taxonomy): Eukaryota > Viridiplantae > Streptophyta > Pinopsida > Pinales > Pinaceae > Picea > Picea mariana. The sequence goes on along the minus strand of JASDQU010738046.1, from coordinate 140,288 downwards.
ACCTCTTCATTCTCTCGACTGTGGACAAGGCCTTCAACTGCGCTTGTAACATGTTTGCCTACTGCTTTGCATGTTGGAGCTGCAACTCTAACGCCTGCACCTGTAACTCTGTATTTTCCATGAGGTTTCCGTATGTCTGAGCGCTTCCAGAGCTTAGTTGCTTGTATTCCAAAGAAAAGGATTTTAATCGGTCAGCTATGCTGTGGGCGGTTTCCTCTCTTAAGTCTCTTATTTCTTGAGGGGTCTCAGGCACAATGTGAAGTTCCAGGTTTGTGATGTGCTGTTGAAGCTGCTGGATCACTCCTTCCAATTGTTCCACCTACTGTGGGACCCATTATTTTGTTTAGACTTCGATGACTGTCATAGAACGAAGTGCTCTATGAACCCGTTCATGTACTTCGAGTTGCTCAGCGAGAAACTGTTCCTTGTCTTGTTGTAGCGTTACTTTATCTTCCTCCCACTTTGCTTGAAGATCTAGTTTTTCTTGTTCTACATTACTACATTGTTCTAGAATATCTTTCTATGTCTGCACCAAAGCTTGGGTGTCTTGTGCTGTCTCTTCCTGAGCTCGTTGAAGGTGAGCTTCAATTTTATCGGTGATCTGGTGCAATTGGGTTGGATCATCTCCTCATTCTTCTATTCCACTTGTCGAGGGTGCAATAGAAACTGTGTGAATGGATTGTAGTGCCTGCTTCACCTATTGAAGTTCACCCTTGATTTGGCTGAATACCTCCTCCTACTTTGCTTCTTGATTTTTTGCGATCTCCAGTGAAGTGTCATTCAACACAGTGACTAAGAAGTCAAAGTCATCTAGGGTGAGGGTAGTATTAAACGTAGTATTGGTGGCTTTACCTTTCTTCTGGGATGAAGGATTTGATGGAGTAACCTTCCTTTTCTTGGATGGATCCTCCTCCTCTCTAGGAGGAGTAACTTCACCTCTATTTTTCTCGACTTTTGTGCCACCTATCTCTCCACCATCATCTCCCTACTCAGGTGAGATAAAACTAGTCTTCGTCGATGTGATATGGATATCATGTACTTCGTCATCTTTCTTCGTCTCGCTTGGTCCAGGTGTGTCCAGCATAGCTTCAGGACTATCCATGTCGGACATCTTTGCGGGGTCCGCTGGAACAAGGAGGTTCACCGACCATTCCTTGGTAATCTCCTCCAAGTCATCTTCTATCAACTTGTAATATGACTGGAGATGATGTTTATGCTCGTCAGCGCATGCTGTAATATAGGTGAAGTGGTGGTCCGCACTGAATTTCATTAAGGGTCTAAACCTGTGAAGTGTGTTCGGGGTGATGCGTGGTGTAGACTAGATTGTGATATTCAACTAATTGTAATCGGCATGGAAGACGACATTCAACTGCCACTTCTTGTTCATGTCACTAGAATACCACAGTGTACAGAACTTCACGACCAGTGGTTCGAAGGGTTCGATATCCAGGAAAATGGCACCTTCTGGTAGATCCCAGGCAATGAAAGCGATCAATATGAGAAGACAACTAAAGTGGAACTCATACCCTTGGTATTGCGCTTCTCTACAATCAATCTGTTATCACTCCAAGAAACCCTTTGTGGTTGTAGACCAAAGGTGCTTGGTAACTTAGAAATAATGGTTTTTATGTGTTTGGGACAATGGGGTCTTTAATAATTCAATGAAATAAACGCTCATCACACATGTAAAGAAGCAGTGCTTTCAGGGGACAATAATCAGATCAAATAATTTGAAAGGGGAATGAAGAACACTATTCTTGATGGCCGAATACAAATGAATGCAGGGTTGAATACAAGATAGAGAAGAATCCTTTAATTTCAAGCTTATGAGTCCAATAAAGAGATATCAGTCTTTATGAACTAAAACAAACTGAAACAAAGTACAGGAAATGAAAGATGAACAATTCTGATATTGTAAACGAAAGGAAACTGAACTTTATTTCTGCAAAAAGAGTCTATACAGTGGCATAAAATATCTCCCAGTTTGAACCCTTATCTCATATCAAAAATAGGCCTTTATAGGCTCTTACAATCTGTTTTACAGATCCTAAAAACATGGATCTGTATTTAATAAAAGCAAGTCAAATTTAACCAAACAACTTGAAGATAAAGACTTAACAACTAAACTTAGCACTCGAATTGTATTTGATTTCAAACATTTGCCATCTGCATCCTTCAGCTCCTGGAATCTTTGATATGATGCAATGTGGCAACACACCTGTCTGGACAGTTGGATTTCTCCAACGTTCATGGTCGATTTTGAGGAAGTTGTTTTGCATGTGTTCCCAAAATTCTCTTGAACCTCTGATGCTGAGTCCTTTGCATGCGATCTGATAATCCCTTGATACCTTGGAACCTCTTTATCATTTGTAAAAAGTGACCTGCTCTATCCTTGGTTTCCAAAAATGCCTTTCCAGCTTTCAACAGCTAACTCGTTTAATATTTCACTGGTTAGCTGTTGAAAGTTGCCACTTTCAATAGCTAACGGGTCATAAAATATCGCTTTCCACTGGTGAAAGCTCAAACTGCGCCCAAAACGATTTTTCACCTTCAAAATTTTGATTCCATCAAAACTCAGTGTGTCTCAGATTTCTCACCTTGCATATTAACAACAACTTGAGCAAGTACCTTCAAATCTGGATGGGATTTTTGCCTTTGCTTTTGTTTCAATCTTCTTATCTGCCTTTTAAGTCGTTTGGCAAGCCACCATAGGCTATTGTAATCTTTGGTGAGTTTTTGCTTTCTTTTCTTCTCTTTAACACTTTCTCGAGCCAATATTTCAAACGCAACATTGGTTTTGGAGAAGTTATCAGACAACTTCTTATACCTTTCTTTGATGACCCATTCCAAAACCTCTTGCTGAGCAATGACCTCTTTTAGATGCTTGATTTTCTGAGATTTCTTTGACTTAGAGATTTTTGATGTTTCTCCTTCCTCTGTATGAGTGAAGGTCTCATAGTTTTATGCAAACTCAGTTGACTGCTCAGGGCTCTTGGTGACAGGGCATTGATCATGTTGCTTTGATTCTGAATCTGTATAGGGAAAGTTTAATATATTGGTTCTCTTCTCTGTAAGTTGCTCTGTGGGCTATTCTGCAGTGGTTTCAAAGATTAACCTTTTCTTTGACCTGCGGGACTTCACTCCAGAGATTCTATCTTCTGGAGGTCCTGGAAAGGTCCTCCTCTTTCTTGAACTAGTTTGAGGAGTTAGCTGTTTCTTTGATCCTTTCCCCTGTTCATTTGCAGGCTGAGACTGTGTTTCAAAACCCTCCCAGAATAGGAAATGCTGCCAGCTCCTTCCCTGCTATTTTAATTCCTCCAGAATGATCAATTTGATAAGACCAAAGTGGCACAAAGTATTCTTCATGCTAAAGGGTTGAGCCTTGATCTTCTTGCAAACCTTAGTTAAAATCTTATGTAGGAAAAAAGGTAAATTGAGGAGCGTCTTGCCTGTGAAATGGTTCAGTAGTTTGAAGTGATACATCATGAGTTTATCATACCTTCCCTCCAAGGTAATGTAGATTTAGATCCCTTTAAACAACTCCTGCCACTTCTCTTCAAGATAGGAAACCATAATGCCTTTCTTCCGTGCACTGTGCTTGAACTCCTCCTTTAAATAAGCCCTGAAATTCAAGTTTTTTGTGGTCGTGGTCTTGAACCAGCTCAGGCCCGTCCTTGGTAGGCTGGTCGCTGTAGCGATGGCAGCTTCATCTACTAATATTTCCAATGACCCAACACGAGCCATATTCCCATCGAAAGTTTTGGCGAAGGCTTCTGCTGTCGACTGGTGGCAACCATTTTGCAGCCTTTCGACGAATTCAATACACCCTGCATTTGAAAAATGTTTCTGGACTTCGGGATGTGTCTGCAAAAAGGATAGGCTGTCCAGCTCTTTTCTGAGTAGGGAACCACTGCGTCTCCTCACCATTCCGTAGCTTGAAAACCCCAACAATATGGTATATCAACCCCTGCAACTGCTGGTAGAGCCGAGGTTTTGCGCTGTTGAAAGCACTCGGGAGTCGACTCTGTTTTCTAACATTTGAAATGTTAACAAACCTTCATGAACAATGTATGACATGGAAGCAAAAATCTGATTTGATGTTGTCAGCCCGGCAATACAGCCTCTGTACTTGAGTTGCTGGATTCAAAATTACCATTTCCGTCACCATGAGTGTGCAGCATGCGTCACTGAACCAGATCCGCATCGCAATCCTATTTTGACGTGCAAAATTGAATATCCATCATTACCCACTTTCATCAGTGCATTATTTGGATTTACATGATGTGGGATGATCATATCATCATCAGCTTTTAGCAACGTGGATAATACGCACTTGATTCCCTCTTTCTCCAGCCAACGGCCCATGGAAAACGCCCCTTTAGCTATTGATACTTACCGCTTTCACCAGCGCATGATCCTGTGGAAAACCCCCTTTAGCTGTTGAAAGTCTTCACTTTCATCAGGGCACGATCCCATAAGAACTGCTCCATAGCTGTGGAAAGTCTTCACTGTCATCAGCGCACGATACCGTAAAAACTGCTCCGTAGCTGTGGAAAGTCTTCACTTTCACCAGTGCACCACCCGCGACAATGCTTCTTTGTATATTTTGAAATTCAATGCTTTCAGCAGCGCACAAACCTATGAAAGATGCTCCTTAGCTGTGGAAAGTCACCACTTTCACCAACTAACACTCATTTTTTGGACACACGTTAGCTGTTGAAAGCAAATTATGAAAATTTTGAAAAGAAGACTTTTGTGGGTCATCTTATTCCTAAAACAAAATCAAAACCTAAACCTTGCAGCTTAGAAAAACTCAAAAATAATTTGAGAAAAATACCAATAGCAATGCTATCCACCACAAAATGTGACCAAAGGGACAAGTTCATTTTGGGAGCTAACAAAATCTCTAGTTGATTGACAAGGTACTGTGCCCAGTTCATCTGTAGTCCCTTTACGCTCTTCCCTGCGAGGTCGACCATGAATCCGGTTACTTGAGTTGGTCTATTCTTGCGAACTGGCTTTCTTGCGATCAACTGACAGGAAAGGTGCATTGTGCCGCTTTGGATAGAGGCTACCTTATAGCCTCGCATTCCCTTCTCGACATCACCATAAGTTTCTTTACTTCTCTGCGCTAATGCTTGGTCTGAGGTCTTTCCCAGGTAGAACTCCTGTGGGTTAAGGCCTTGCATACTAAGCCATGTGATCCAATTGATCAAGGTAGGATCTACAATGATGCATCGGTTCAGCCATAGGTATCCGCCGTGATAGCACGACAGTAGTAACTTTACACATGCATTTACCTCCTATTGTCGTCCGATGTGCGAAATCTTCATCACATTGAGCAGCATGGACTACACGAGGTTCTGGGTCCATGGCTATGGGATGATCTTGGAATTCTTTCCTTTAGTCCTGGTTAGATACTTGTGTGGGGTGAGCATGATGTAAGCCTTCCGGTCACCAAGGTTGAAGTTGCTAAAATTCAATGCTGCTAGCTTATCTTGGTCAACACGAACTCTGCACACCCCTTTCGGAAGGTATGTAGTGATCAAAGTATACTTGAAGTCTCAAGGGACACTGTCACAGTTGATGGAACCACTAAGAGGTGGTAGGTAAGCTGACAGAATGCGCGAAATAAGCTTGGTGTTTGCAATGTCGTCTATGTGCTTTGATCTTGTCTCTGTTGTGGTTTTGGAAGTTCCTACTCCGTGAGCAGTTGAGGGAGAAGATTGGACTCCTCCTGTGGATGATTCTTGCACATCTGTAGACATCCTTCTTTCTGACTGAATTCTCTCAGTCATTAAGTCAATCAACACTTCTTCGACTACTTTCTCTGTAGTGCTGAGCGCGTCCGACATACAAGCTTGGGGTCAATTAGATCGTGTGTGAGTTAGATTCAAAGAATAAAATGGAGGGTACGGGAACAAGGTGATGATCACAGTGAAAAATAATCTTAGGATGTGGGCTCAAATTCTTAGTGAGCAAAAAGTATTCTCGGTGTGTGGCACATCATACTAATTAAGAAACTTAGCAACGGTCTGCTTGCAATGGGTATGAGGCATCATTAACTCATGTTCTATCTGTTGTGGCGTGGTCTGATGGTCTAGTGGTGAACCATCAATTCTTTTTTACCCATTCGGAGCGGCAATCAAATGGTTATATCAGCTTCCAATGGCTATATTGCTTCGCCTCGGTGAAGTGGCCTATGTCGCTAGTCTGATATCTCGGCGAGGTTTAATTTTTGCAAGTTTTTCATTTTGCAAGGTTCGCTCTGGGATATTTTGTAGCCTGTCGATCTTATCTCTCTTTTTACTTAGCTTCCTAGCCTTCTTTCCAGTGAGCTTCATCTAGGTGATTCTATTCCCATTATGATTCTTATTTTCCTTAGACATAGTCACTTCGTGCTACTAAGATTCTCTCCTAAGACTTAGGGGTAATACTTCTTCTATATTTGAGACAGATACTTCAATCTTATGTGAGTCCTCTAGTGCTCTTGCAACTTTGACATCTGGGCTCCGGGTGGCAAATAGCTTCGATTTGTTCTCTTGTTCTTCAATCAACTGCGCGATCCTTCTGGTCATGAAATATGTTAACTCTTGTCTCTGTTGTTCTAAAACCTTTTCTTCTTCCTTCTTTCTGGCTTGATCTCTCTCAATCCAAGGTTTTCCAAGTAACATAGTAAATGGGGTTATGTCCTCAATAAACTTGATAATCTCAAAATCTTCCTCTGTCGAAGTCCCATTAGCATTCATAGATATCTAAGTGAGCTTCCACATAGGTTCACCAATTTTCCTCTGAGTAGCCCTATTCCTCTTAATGAAGGGATCATATCAGGCCTTCCTATTGCTTTCCAAGTTCTCTCTGGAATAATGTTCACTGGTGTTTCTTCATCAAGAACAAAGTCAATTTCAAAGTCCCCTATCCTTACTTCAATGCATTCTTTTTCTTTAAAGATCTCTGATAACCTAAAATGTTAGTGGTTGTTCAAGGTGTCTTTCATATGTAGTATTACCTTCTCAGATTCTTTATGGAATTTGGCTACTTCTGGAGCTGCCTTAGGGTTTTCTTCATTCAGATTCATTCTTTCAAGATTAGCAATCATTATAGGGAAATCCAATACTTCATGGTCCAAAGCTTTGCAAAAAAGACAACTAGATCTTCCACCAGGGCATTCCTTAGAAAGATGTCCCGGTCTTCTGCAACTGTAACATAGGGTTAATCCTCTCTTCCTTTTAAATGATCCCCAACCTTTTCTATACTACGCACTAGGATCATGGTAACTAGCCTACAAAAAATTATTTCTAGTATCCTGCATCCATTTGTTAGTCCAAACATTCTTTCTATGCATAGGTATAACATAGCTATCACTGTACTTATCAGATCTATTCATATCAAGATTTCTTTCATCTATTAATGCCCTAGTTTTCAAGATAGGACATAATCTATCAAACATACCTAGATTCATGCTTTAGAAACAAAATTTTTCACTTATCTTACTTCTACAGAGCACAAATCTTCCAGATCTAAAAACTTTTAACTATTCATACCTTTATCAGAATACTGAGCTTATAGATCTTCCCTCTTTTCTTCAGAGACTTCCACTTTTACCTTTCTTAGAGAACAAAGGGTTTAGATTTTGCTTCTTTTTATTCATATCTGCCCTTCCTTCTTTAGCACAGATCTTTTTAGATCAATTGAATTACTACACACTAAGGCACAGATACGTGCACAAAGCTTCCATGGTTTCAAGAGGAATCTTTGCACAAAGTTTCTTCTTCCTCAGCTCCCAGCAATCACAGTTTTAGATCCCGACAACGGAACCATTTGTTGGCATAGGGGCAGACCCAGGGTTCAACGCTACAACAAGGCACCAACAAAACCCTAACTATTGGCCCTTTCGGCAACACCTGTGAAGCAGATGAAGTCTCACCCGAGGTAGAGGCAAGGGTGGTTGCAAGACTCAGGTGATTGCAACCTTAGCTGGGACACAGATCTGTGATTATATTTCTTACAAAACACTTAGCATCGATCATTCATCAATATTCAACCCTTATTATACTTTGCATATAACACAGAGCATCGCAGTATTCACTTAGATCTAAGGTAATTTAGCACTTAGCAACAGTAAAATAGGTCAGATATATTAGATCAACACTAAGCATCTTCATACATATCAGATCTACTATTCATATACATCTATTGAAGCACAAAGCATAAGTAGACCTATCTAAATATATCAAAGCACTTAGCCACAACAGAGATAAACACATCAAGTCAAAGAATAGAGCATAACACACAGATTTATGTGGTTCACCCCCACCCTGGGTCTACGTCCACCAACTCTTCTTCTTTATTAGCGTATCCAATCAATTACAGGCACAAAGCCACCAAAAACCCTTCCTCACATAGGACAGAAGATCTACGCAGCTCGCTAGATCCTTCTTCCTTGCGCTCACATCACAAAGACTTCTATAAATTCTACAACAACTTGCACTTAGCTCTGTGAACTTTCTACAGTCATGCACATAGCACTTACATAGGCTATTAGCACGTAGCTTACATCACACAGATAAAAAATCCCCTTCTACTAGATGCCTAGATGTTTATTTATACATTACAAAAGTGGGCCTAAACGTGGGTAAACCCATGGGATGACATCCCTTTCCCATTACATTGTCCCAAAACCCAAAAAGGGACCCGAAAGTGGGCCAAGATCCCTTGATCTCTACTTCGTATGGCACTCCATCTTCGACAGGCTGTCAAAGTCCCAAAAATAGTCGAATATGACCAAGTAACTTCAAAACTTGGTCAAGGGCCAACAGGAGGCCTCACTTTTCATTTCCCCCTATGGGGGGTGGTGTTGTTTGTTGGACTGTCTGTCTTTCTAATTTTCTTTCAATTTTCCTTGTGCTATAAAATTCAAACAGTATCACATAAACAATAAGGTTAAAATAAATCACAATATAGCTTAGTCTTCCTTTTGCAAAGTAGAACACTAATTGCTAGTTTGGATTTTATTTTATGCAATTTCAAAGTTGGAAATACATCGTCTCCTTAGTGCCTCACAAGAGGATGGTCAGTGAAAACTAGTAATTAGAAAACATTTCCCTTTCAATACTTTTATTTTGTGTTTAAAATAAACATGTCCCCTTAGCTCCTAGTGTTGTTCTTGACCTTTCCAGTTGCGAGCTTGTCTCGATCTGCTAGGAGTAAGTTTCATACACGCTGGGATGGTCAGTGTGGAGTAGTATTAATAGGAAAATATCAAAAGAGAATTATTTATTAGCTTTAAGAACCGCCTAGGGGGAGTGTGCGAAGTTTCACTGAATACCTCAGGCTTGTTCCCCTCAGTGTTGGACCTCTGACACCTCTAGTGGGCTTGTTGGTGAAACCATTGGGTTTCAGAAAGTTCTCAACAAATCTTTGAGCTAAAGGGATAACCTCTCTAGAGGCCAAATCTAGATTAGCTTCAAACACTTTATTTTCCTGCAAATAAAATTTATCTCATTAACCTACTATCAATAAATCTAATAAAATACGTGATGTACAACTTCCCACGATACCTTTAAGGCATTGGTCTCATTTTACATTTACAAAGCCATTTTCTACAAGTACTTTACTTTTAGTTATTTATCTTGAAGTATTTCCTTTAATTTGAATATTTTATCTCAAGTATCATTTTTTGCAAGTATTTATTTATGTATCTTGTGGTGGTTAATAGATCTATGTTCTTTAAATATATTTAGTTCATATATTGTTTTATGCAATAAAATCCTAGAATATTAGTTGCTTAGATTCAATTTAAGCTTTATATTATTTTCTTAGGGACTACCTCCCTTGGCTTCGCTAGGAGTTGGCCTAGATGGATGAGTTGAGGATTAGGTGACAACACCTTAACTCTAACTTTTCCCCAAGGACACACTGATTAGATTGAATATTTCTTCCACATTACCCAGGTGTGTATAAAGGTGTCAACATTTTTTGCACCGTTGTTGGGGATAAATATTTCTATTCCCAGAATACGACCGTGTTTTCCTTTTCGTTTTTACTTATTTTTTGTATGCTTGTTGTTTATCATAATTAGACTTGATCATATGGAAACTCCACTAAATTCCCATTTGACTAAGTATTCTACAAGAAGGAATTTAGAAGGCCTAGTTAACTTCATTACCGAACCCGAACAAGTTTATAGGAGGAGGTTAGCCAAAGCCACTTCTCGTAGAATCCTTAGTCATTTAGGATCTGAGTCTGTTTATGATATTCACTTGATTTTTTTTAATAATTGTATCTCATAAATGGATATATATGATCCTTGTGAATTTTCTAATATAAATGGATATCCTCATGCAATTCTTGAAAAAGCAATTGAAAAGTTACCTAATTTTCAGGGAAATAATGTTGTTAGTGTTAAAAGGCATGTTAAGTCTTTTATGAGATGCATAAATAAATGG
>JASDQU010738046.1:107235-129820 GCA_032191745.1 Picea mariana | reverse complement strand
CCTAGGGGGAGTGTGCGAAGTTTCACTGAATACCTCAGGCTTGTTCCCCTCAGTGTTGGACCTCTGACACCTCTAGTGGGCTTGTTGGTGAAACCATTGGGTTTCAGAAAGTTCTCAACAAATCTTTGAGCTAAAGGGATAACCTCTCTAGAGGCCAAATCTAGATTAGCTTCAAACACTTTATTTTCCTGCAAATAAAATTTATCTCATTAACCTACTATCAATAAATCTAATAAAATACGTGATGTACAACTTCCCACGATACCTTTAAGGCATTGGTCTCATTTTACATTTACAAAGCCATTTTCTACAAGTACTTTACTTTTAGTTATTTATCTTGAAGTATTTCCTTTAATTTGAATATTTTATCTCAAGTATCATTTTTTGCAAGTATTTATTTATGTATCTTGTGGTGGTTAATAGATCTATGTTCTTTAAATATATTTAGTTCATATATTGTTTTATGCAATAAAATCCTAGAATATTAGTTGCTTAGATTCAATTTAAGCTTTATATTATTTTCTTAGGGACTACCTCCCTTGGCTTCGCTAGGAGTTGGCCTAGATGGATGAGTTGAGGATTAGGTGACAACACCTTAACTCTAACTTTTCCCCAAGGACACACTGATTAGATTGAATATTTCTTCCACATTACCCAGGTGTGTATAAAGGTGTCAACATTTTTTGCACCGTTGTTGGGGATAAATATTTCTATTCCCAGAATACGACCGTGTTTTCCTTTTCGTTTTTACTTATTTTTTGTATGCTTGTTGTTTATCATAATTAGACTTGATCATATGGAAACTCCACTAAATTCCCATTTGACTAAGTATTCTACAAGAAGGAATTTAGAAGGCCTAGTTAACTTCATTACCGAACCCGAACAAGTTTATAGGAGGAGGTTAGCCAAAGCCACTTCTCGTAGAATCCTTAGTCATTTAGGATCTGAGTCTGTTTATGATATTCACTTGATTTTTTTTAATAATTGTATCTCATAAATGGATATATATGATCCTTGTGAATTTTCTAATATAAATGGATATCCTCATGCAATTCTTGAAAAAGCAATTGAAAAGTTACCTAATTTTCAGGGAAATAATGTTGTTAGTGTTAAAAGGCATGTTAAGTCTTTTATGAGATGCATAAATAAATGGTGTGTTTCACATGATCATGAATATGGAAAAATGAAATTGTTTGTTTTATCCTTAGAAGATGATGTGTCATACTGGTATGAAGAGAGCCCCAAAAAAAATTCAAGACTTTGAAAGATCTCCTAGATTCCTTCACTGAGAAATGGGGGGAGAAAAGGGATCATCGTCACTTGTTAGATTCCCTCAACTCAGTAAGGAAGAATGAAAATGAAACTATGTATGAATTTAATAAAACTTTCAATGAGTTAGTTTCAAGCTTGCATACAGATATCAAGCCTCCAAATAATTCTATCTTGATTTACTATATTGAGGCATTTGGTGGTGAAATGAGGTATCGGTTAAGAGATAAAGAACCCACCAACCTAAAAATTGATCAAGAGGAAAGTAACAAAATTTATAAGAATATGCAAGCCTCGGGAAATTCAAATCTTCCAGGGTTCACAAGGGGTGGTTCTTCGAGACACTCAGAGTCTAAACAAAACAAAAAACAATTCCTGATAATAAATATCCTTCTTATGACCCTTTAAAGTCCATAACATAAATGGTCAAAAAAATGGAGGCATCCCATGCTACTCAACTTAGTGCATTGCAAAATAGGTTGATATATATGGAGAGGCCCAAAAATAATAGGTTCCAACCTAGGCCTAACAATGAAAAGTGGAAAAAGAAAGGTCCTCCTCAAGACCAAAGGCCACCAAATCAGTTGTGTTATCACTCCGTAATTTCTTAGGCTGAGGGAGAAATTGACAGAGGTAGCCACAAAACCACTTGGAGTAAAGGATATATCCCTCGAAGACTCAGAGAGGGATCTCTATGTATGGTCTAACTTTGTTTGGATTGGATATTAGGCTATTTATGAGGATAAAAGGTTTGTTTTTTGAGTTTTTGGTTGAGACAACAAAAGAGGGCCATTGGGAAAAATGGAGTCAGCAAAGGTCAAGGTGAATAACTGAGATCATTATGTAACAAGGCATGGTAATGATGTTAGTGGATCCTTGTAGTTTGTGAGATGGGAAAAGAGGAACAGGTTAGGGTTCACTTCAAATGCAGAGCAGTGCTATATGAATTCTACATTCAAACTTCAAATGAAAAACATGAATATTGTTTAAATCTAGAACAGGGTGTTTGAAACAAATCCTAAAACATAATATTCTTATAAACAATAAAGAAAGATAACATAATGTGAAACCAGAGAGAAAACAAATTACATAAGGGAACACTTCACCACATAACAATGACATAGGAATCCCGAAGCATAAATGTATTTGTATTCATAAAAAAGAGTCACTTGAAACCATCCTTACAGTATTTACAATAGATGGTGATATTTCAAGACCATCCTTCCCTTTTGGTCCAACCCTTATGCTATACTGAATTCTATTTTTTATATTTTCCCATTACATTAAGATCCTACAGACTAGGGGATCGAATCCTTTCTCTAACTGTTTCTAGATATTTCTGCAGATACCTAATTAATGTTTTGTCAAAACAAAGATTTGATATCTTTCAAAATAATACCAAATATCTTTAATTCATTACAATACATTCGATTTTTACCACTGAATGGGTAAAAATATAAACAACTGTCTGCTGACTATGAACATCAAATTAGGGAAAATAAAAAAAAATCCCAAGAAAAGTCCTATACTTTGAATTTCTTCAAAAACATAATATAATTCGATATGAACTAGAAAACAACATATTGAGGATGAGTCATAACTGGAAAATCATTCTGGAATCCTTCGAGATCATTAAAGAATCCATTTTCCTTGATCCGAGGAGATCTCTGTGTTTTCTGCTGATAAAAAAACTTTCAACAGCTAACGAGGCCAAAACAAAGTGTATTTTGTTGTCGATTTACTGTGAATGATTTTTGGTAGCTACTTATGGATTTTGAAATGGTTCTTAGCTGGAAAAACCTGTAACTGCTCCCGAACTTAGTCAAAATTGGTTGAGTTTCCCATTGACCCTGCTTCATATGTCATAACCACTTCATTTGAAATCAAGGGTAGCTTCAGCTAGGGTATCAATCTTGAGGTGAGCTTTGGGTTTTAGCTTCTTGTGGAAAATCTTAAACCTAAACACCTTGTTCATGTTCTTCAATCTGCCATTCAGTTTGACAAGATTCTTGTTCTTGTGCTTTAAAGTTTCATACTTGATAGCTAACTGATCCAATGCAAAACCAATTTGATAGATGACTGTCTAAGAGTATCATTTTCCTTCTTCAGATGTCTCTCTAACACCTTTAACTCATCATTTTATTCTTTCAGTTTCTGGACCCTAGGATTTTTGTTTACCTTCTTTTTTGATGGTGTTCCAACTTCTTTAGGGGTTTCCATTTCTACAACTAATGGTTTTGCTTCCATTTCTACAACTAAGGGTTCTAAATCCGAATCAGAATATGGTAGGTTTAGGAAATTTGTTGTTGTAGTTTTTTCTTGATCCTTTGCACCTTTTCCAAACTCTAACTTCCTTTTTGTTTTCTGTGATTTTGATGGAGAATCCTTTGTGGTAGTTTCTACAGGTGATAGTGCTCTTCTTTTCCTTTTACTAGTTTTTGGGGAGATTAATTCTTGTGAGGGAGTTCCTCCTTTCTTTGGTTGATCTTCTTTCCCAAATTCTCCCCAAAACATAAGGAAGTCCCAAGATTTATTCCTTCTGCTAAGATCCTCTAAGAATATCAACTTGATCAGGCCATGATGAAATAGACTGCTACTAGCTTTCTGCAGCTTGGCTTGAACTTTAGAAGCCATCTTGGTAAGACTCTTAAGGAGGTAAAAGGGCATGTTCATAGGTTTCTTACCTGTGAAATGGAGGATAAGTATGTGGTGGTAGAGCATGGTCCTTCCATTTCTCCCCTCACAAGTGATCTAAACATGTATCATCTTTAGCAATGTTTTCCATTTCTCCTCCAAGTAGGTCCTGGGAATATCTTTCTGTCATTTCATATTTTGATGTTCTTCTTTTAGGAATGATCTAAAATCAATTTCCTTGATTGAGGTGGTCTTAAACGACCTTTCTCCCTCACCAAGAATCTCTGTAGCCGCTGCAACACTAGCCTCATTTATCTTCATCACCACAGGCCCAAGTTGAACCTTAAAGCCATCAAAGCTCTTGGCAAATGCTTCTGTACTACCCTGATGATACCCATGGAGATTTTTGAAGAAGCTGTAGAATCCAACCTCTTTGATTAATTCATAGGCCTCAGGGTGAGCCTCAAGGTATGAAGTATCCTGCAGTTACTTCCTCAGGAGGGCACCTTCTATTGAGATATTCATTACCAGAATTCCTAAAAACACTTAAAAGAAACTATGGAGATTACAAAGTGTCTAGGGTATGTGAATTTGAATGATGAACTCAAATGAACATGGAGGTGAGGTAGAACAGTAAGAAATGAGGATAGATTCGAAGGATGAAATGTTTGGGAAACTGTGGGTAGCTTTAAAACCATCACAAATCGACAATCAACCGATTCAAAGCATGGGAAGGCTCGTGACCGTTTTTTCAGGATCAATTGAAATGGGTGGGCATGATTTAGGGTTATGATTGCTTGATTTGGACAAGAGATATATAGATCATAATTTATTCCTGAAGATCGAACAAATGATTGCCAAGAGCATTTTTGGCAGCATAACAACAAATCATGACCTGCGTACAATTGTTGATATGGCAGTGACAAGACCCTTTTTAAACGCTTGAGATATTTGAGACTTTTGGCAGCTAACGATAGGCGTGAATAAGCCGATTAGATACTGAAAGTTTTAACTTTCAGTAGCTAATGGATATAATATTTCGACCTATTAGCTACCAAAAACCAAACCTTCTACCACAATTGGAATATAACCAAATTCGGGAAAACAACTTATTTAGCCACTCTAAACCTTCAACAAACTTATATGGATGCATCATAACTCCAACTTACCATGTGACAACATTGGATTTTAACCTTCAACCTCAAATGTTTTGAAACACTGGATATATCACTTGAACATTACCCCTGAGCACCTTATCATGAAAGCAACTTTAACCTGATCAGAAAAATTCTGAAATAGAAGACTGGAGAACATATGACTATATTATAGGACCCTAACATAGGATCCAATTGGGGATGGCAGCTCCTAAGGAGGTTTCAAGAATCTCAGATCTCCGGATTCGTAAATCAGTGCCTTATCCATTGGGCTGATCCCACAACTTGTACCTCAATCTATCTTGAGACTCTATGACTGAAAACCAATTGATCATCCATTTGGACTTGGACTGACTTTTGAAGTGAAACAGAAATAATATAGACCAACTGCTTTCCCAGCAAGCCTATTTTCATACTGAAAATCTGATAATTGAAAAATGTTTATCTGGTAAACTTATTTATGCACATATAATACTATTCTAAACATTAGAATGCATGACCTTAATCAATATGGAATATCCAATATAACCAATCGAATATTGGATGTGGTACCTTGGCTCTTTCATTGTTTTTCACCCAACTTAGAAACAAATTTGTTAATGATATGTAATAAAGATTTCTGGCCTGATATTCATTACAAGGATCTTGATAAGCCTGATAGACAACATATATACTGTAAATGTATTGTAGCTCTGTGATGAAAAATGTTTCCATATAAATAGCCAGTGTATCAAGATAGAATCGACTCATCACTGGATATTATGACTTGGTCAATTCAACTTCATGACTAGGTAACACACATGTGCTCTCCATGTCTTCAAACAACTCGGAACATGTTTGTATTTTATCTAATGAGTTTTTTACTAATACTTCTACTGAACGAGACAATGGAGCAGATTGTCTGATCATATCCATATCATAACATATTTTGAAATCATTACAATTAAATGGAAACTGATTTTGAAAACACAAACCATCCAACATATCAACTATTGGGTCATGTAGTTCTTTAGATGGATGCAACATTGGTTCTATTGACACCTCATGATTTCCCCCATGATTGTCAACCACAATGTGACCAAGATTCCCTTTTACAATATGAAATGAATTAAAACATAAGGGAAGGGAATCAAACCAGATCAATTCATCATATGTTTCATATTTTTTGATTTCATCTAAAATTTGACATTCAAGATGACTTAGGGACCAAACTTCTGGATCTGAAGAAGGTTTTGTCTCATCCCTGTTTTCCTCAACTTATTTATTACAACATTCCTCATCCTTTCTATTTACAATCTACTTGCAATTTTCTCTCATGAGTGAATCAAAACACAGGGGAAAGTATTTTGTTTTTTCTTGAAAACTTTCGGCAATTTCCTCCTTGCAATCTTGATTGGTATGCAAAGTTTGATGGCCATTTTTGTGTTGTGATAACTGGGCTTCTTCTCCCCATGGAGATATTGCTGATTGATTTGAACAATTAGCCTTAATATAAACCATATAATCATTGTATTGATGATTGTATTCGGGAAAATCATCTATATATGCAAGGTCATCAAACATGCACATCATCTCGAGAGTTTTTTCCACCACCATCTAATTTTGAGCTTCATATTTGTCTATGTCATGGATTGAATACATGAAGTAATCATTTGGTGTTTTAGGATACCAAGGCTGAGCTGAAATTTTTTTGGATACATGGATCCTTGTCTTCTCTGGAATAAATGGAACATGGGGTATTGGAACATCAAGTTCCTCTTTCCTGCTAATCTCATGCATCAATTCATTGACTGTCTTAGTCATAATATCTAGTTTCATTTCTAAAGATATCATATGTTCCTTTTATGTTTTATCTTTCATCATTGATTTTAACTTTTCCCTCTTGTTCAACAAGTTAGATTCCACATCAACTGCAATATTTTTCATTTCTTCAAGGGTTGCAGTGTTCCTTTCTCTTAGTTAGAATGTCATCTTAGGATCAAAGGCCTCTGGGAAATGTAAGTGAGCTAATCCTGGGGGTGGCCTTATATCAACAGGCATTGAATGATACACCTTATTGAACCTAGCTGAAAAATGATTCACTATCTCCCCTGGCCGTCTTTTCAAGTCGTCGTACTCTTCTAGGATGAGAAAGACATTTCCCATGATCACCCATCTATTTAGGAAAATCTGCACAAATTGATGGAAATTGCTAATTCTTGTAGTTGGAAGGTTCTTAAACCAAGTTTTAACTTTACCTTGCAATGATAGGGAAAACATTGTGATATAGAAATCATCTTCTTCCACCTCGAACAAATTAAAAAAATCCTCAAGACTTTGGATGTGATTTTTAGCAGTGATCTTCACATTTTCTCCATCAAACCTGGGCAAATTATTGTTGTAATTGGCAGGGAGGTCATGGATAATAGGAGGCAAAACTAGAGGCTTGTATCTGTCTGGGACTTTTACTGGTATCAAAGGTAAAACAAAGGGCTTATAAATATCTGGAAGTTTAACTAGGACATGAGATAAAACCCGAGGCTTATGTCTAACTAGGCTCTCTACAGTTATTGGATTAAGTACCAGAGCTATAGGGATGGGCTCAACCCTTTTAGGTGCTTCAAGTTGAAACTGATTACTATTAACTTCAGTAATGTACTCTTGACCAAGATCATTATAAGAGAGAAACTAACTACAGATAAAGACAAGAATGTCTTGAATACAATTAGAGCTTGAAAACCTGATCTTTCTGGATTGCTTGGTCATGTTTCAGGTTCTTCCTCCAGTGGAGTCCATGGATGATTTTAAGGATGGAAATTTATTTTAAAATGTAGAAACCTTGGCGAATCTTACTAATCCTTCATATGTCAACTATAAATGTTTGGCGATATTTTTGTAAAAATATTCAAATTTCTAAGTATTTTATATAGTTTTTATAAACTTTTGGCGATTTTAAGGTAAAATAATTTTATTCTAGAGAATTTGGGCGAATCATTTTTTAAATAGCGAATCTCATTTTTGGAAAAACCATGGAAAATTAGCCCATGAGCGAAATTTAGCCCCTAAAATCATCCTTGGTGGAGTCTCTGAATCAGAACTGATCTGGAGTTTATTGGAGTCGCCAGGTGAATGATTTCATCCTTCTTGTGTCTGATCACTATCCACCATTAGTAATCAGATATGGAACTTGATATGCTATTTGAGGAACGTCCCCAGTATGGTAGCCACTATGTTAGCACTCCGTAATTTCTCAGGCTAAGGGATAAATTGACAGAGGTAACCACAAAACCACTTGGATTCAAGGATATGTCCCTCCAATACTTAGAGAGGGATCTCTCTGTATGATCTAACTTTGTTTGGATTGGATATTAGGCTATTTATGGGGACAAAAGGTTTGTTTTTTGAGTTTTTGGTTGAGACAACAAAAGAGGGCCATTGGGCAAAATGGAGTCAACAAAGTTTAAGGTGATCAATGGATGAATAAATGAGATCATTATGTAACAAGGCAAGGTAATAATGTCAGTATATCCTTGTATTTTGTGAGATGGGTAAAGAGGAACAAATTAGGGTTCACTTCAAATGCAAACCAGTGATATCCGAATTCTACATTCAAACTTCAGAAGAAAAACATGAATATTGTTTAAAGCTATAACAAGGTGTTTGAAACAAATCCTGAAACATAAAATTCTTATAAAAAATAAACAAAGATAACATAATTTGAAACTAGAGAGAAAACATATTACATAAAGGAACACTTCACCACATAACAATGACACATGAATCCTGAAGCATAAATGTCTATGTATTCATAAAAAAGAGTCACTTGAAACCATCCTGATAGTCTTTAAAATAGATGGTAATATTTCAATACCATCCTTCTCTTTAGGTCCAACCCTTATGCTATATTGCATTCTATTTTTTATAGTTTCCCATTACATTCAGATCCTACAGACTAGGGGATCGAATCCTTTCTCTAATTGTTTCTAGATATTTTTGTAGATACCTAATTAGTGTTCTGTCAAAATAGAGATTTGATCTCTTTCAAAATAATACCAAATATCTTGAATTCATTACAATAAATTTGATTTTTACCACTGAAAGGGTAAAAATAACAATAACTTCCTGCTGACTATGATCATCAAATTAGGGAAAATAAAACAAAATCCCAAGAAAAGGGCTATACTTCGACTTTCTTCAAAAACCCAATATAATTCGATCTGAACTGGACAACAACATATGGAGGACGATTCATAACTAGCAAATTGTTCTGGAATCCTTCGAGATCATTAAATAATCCATTTTCCTTGATCTGAGGAGATCTCTGTGTTTTCTACGGATAACAAAACTTTCAACAACTAACGAGGACAAAACAGAGTGTATTAGTTGTTGATTTTCTATGAATGATTTTCGACAGCTAATTATGGATTTTGAAACGATTCTTAGCTGGAGAAACTTGTAACTTCTCTTGAACTTAGTCAAAATTGGTTGAGTTTCCCATTGACTCTGCTTCATCTATCATAACCACCTCATTTGAAATCAAGGGCATCTTCAGCTAGGGTATCAAGCCTAAGGTGATCTTTGGGTTTTAGCTTCTTGTGGACAATCTTAAACCTCAACACCTTGTTCATGTTCTTTAATCTTCCATTCTATTTGACAAGCTTCTTTTTCTTGTGATTTACAGTTTCATACTTGATTGCTAATTGATTCAATGCATAACCAATTTTGATAGATGACTATCTAAGATTCTCATTTTCCTTCTCCAGATGTCTCTCTATCACCTTTAACTAAACATTTTCTTCTTTCAGTTTCTAGACCTTAGGCTTTTTGTTGACCTTCTTTTTTGATGGTATTCCAGCTTCTTCAGGGGTTTCCATTTCTACAGTTGATGTCTCTTCTTCCATTTATACAGCTAAGGGATTTTAATCAGAATCATAATATGGTAGGTTTAGGACATTTGTTGCTATATTTGTTTCTTGATCCTTTTCACTTTTTCCAAACTGTAACTTCCTTTTTGTTTTCTATGATTTTGATGGAGAATATTTTCTGGCAGTTTCTACAGGTGATAGTGCTCTTATTTTCCTTTTACCAGTTTTTGGGGAGATTAATTCTTGTGAGGGAGTTCCTCCTTTATTTTTTTGAGATTCTTTCCCAAATTATCCCCAAAATAGAATGATGTTGCAATATTTATTCCTTCTTCTGATCTCCTCTAAGAGTATCAACTTGATCAGGCCATGATGAAATAGATTGCTACTATCTTTTTGAGGTTTGGCCTGAGCTTTAGAAGCCATCTTGGTAAGACTCTTAAGGAGGTAAAAGGGCATGTGCATAGGTTCCTTACCTGTGAAATGGAGGATAATTTTGAAGTGGTAGACCATGGTCCTTCCATTTCTCCCCTCACAAGTGATGTAAACTTGTATCATCTTTAGCAATGTTTTCCATTTGTCCTCCAAGTAGCTCCTGGGAATATCTTTATGCCATTTCATATTTTGATGTTCTTCTTTGAGGAATGATCTAAAATCGATTTCCTTGATTGAGGTGGTCTTAAAAAACCTTTCTCCTTCACCATTCATCTCTTTAGTTGCTTCAACACTCGCCTCATCTATCTGCATCACCACAGGCCCATGTTGAACCTTAAAGCCATCAAAGCTCTTGTAAAATGATTCTGTAATACCCTGATGGTACCCCTGGAGATTTTGGTAGAAGCTATAGCATCCAACCTCTTTGAATAATTCACAGGCCTCAGGGTGAGCCTCAAGGTATGAATTATCATGCAGTTCCTTCCTCAGAAGGGTACCTCCTATTGAGATCTTCATTACCAGAATTCCTGAAAATGATTAAAAAAAACTGTACAAATTACAAAGTGTCCAGGGTATGTGAAGGTGAATGATGAACTCAAATGAACATGGAAATGAGGTAGAACAGTAAGAAATGCGGATAGAGTCAAAGGATGAAAGGTTTGGGAAACTGTGGGCATCTTTAAAACCATCACAAACCAATAATCGATCGATTCAAAGCATGGGAAGACTCGTGACCATTTTTTCAGGATCAATTGAAATGTCTGGGCACGATTTGGGGTTATGATTTTTTGATTTGGACAAGAGATAAATGGATCATAATTCCTTCCTGAAGATCAGACGAATGATTGTCGAGAGTGGTTTCGACAGCATAACAACAAATCATGACCTGCATACAATCGTCGATATGGGAGTGACAAGACCCTTTTTAAACCCTTGATATATTCAAAGATTTTGGCATATAACGATAGGCATGAATAAGACAGTTAGCTACCTAAAGTTTTAACTTTCGGTAGCTAACGACTATACGATTTCAACCTTTTAGCTACCGAAAACCAAACTTTCTGCCACAATTGGAATATAACCAAATTCAGGAAAACAACTGATTTAGCCACTCTAAACATTCAACAAACTTATATGGATGCATCATAATTCTAACTTACCATGTGACAACATTGGATTTTAACCTTCAACTTGGAATTGTTTGAAACGATCGATATATCACTTGATCATTACCCTTGAGCACCTTATCATGAAAGCAACTTCAACTTGATCAGAAAAAATTCCAAAATAAAATACTGGAGAACAAATGACTATATTATAGGACCCTAACAAGTTGGAATTGAATAATGTGGTAAATGAAGAAATACCACCCATTTGTAGATCTTGTGGAGAATTTCATGAAGAGTCTACCTACCCAATCGTTTTTCAGATTAATGAACAAGGCTTTCCTCAAACAAACAATTTTGTGGGAAACTCAAGAAACTATAATCACATCAACAATTTTGGTGAAGCTCACCCCTTATCAATGGATTATTAGATCCAAATTCAAGAAATAAGGGAGCAAGCCAATGATGTAGTTTAAGATTATGACAATCTTATAAAATTGTACGGACAAAATCCCACAAATGAGCATATTTTAGAAATGGCCAGGCACAAAGGTATAGTCTACCAATGAAAAGGGAAGGATGGTCCAAAAAACTGACAAACAAAATTTTCTATGGTAATTACTCCTCCAATTACTAATCTAACTGTTGATTTAGGTAATTATATTTCAAATGCAAAAACTTTGGTTCCAATGTCAGATCCTCTCAAAATTCCTTCACAAAAGGAAAATCTTCTCAAAGCAATAAATGTTCCTAGTGATAAAATTATTGTCAGAAATCAAGAAAAAGAAAAGGAACATCCAGAAGATCATCCAGTTGTTTTAACTAGCAAATATAGAACCAAAGAAGAAAATCCTCCCTTCTTTGTGTCCTTAGAAATAAATGATCAATGGTTGCATAATTGTATGTATTATTCTGGAGCTTCATTCAACGTTAATACTAAGAGGATCATGAAAATATTAGGTCTTAAAGTTACAAG
Organism: Picea mariana; assembly: GCA_032191745.1. Lineage (NCBI taxonomy): Eukaryota > Viridiplantae > Streptophyta > Pinopsida > Pinales > Pinaceae > Picea > Picea mariana. The sequence goes on along the minus strand of JASDQU010738046.1, from coordinate 117,405 downwards.
ACCTTATCAAAATGTTTGTGCCATGGATTCCATGGATATTGAAACCCATGGGATTATCATAGATTTTCCAGTCAAGATATCTTTCCTCCCAGATTTTGCTTTCAAAATGAATGTGCTTGAAATCGATGTGACAGATGCTTGGGGTATGCTTATTTCTAGAAATGGGGAGCTCACGTGGAAATATGTATCTAACATTTGCAAATATACCTTACCCTCCTCCATCAACTGAGAATTTTAGGCTCTTTAGAGAAACAAAAAGAAAGTATCACATTGAGGATCACAAGGATCCAATGAATGAGTTCTTATGCCAAATGTCTGACATGGTTAATTTATCAATATGTTAAAACTTCCTAGCACCAGTTGAAGAAAAATTTAAGGATGAAAAGAAAAGTAATAAATCTTGGAAGATGAACTTTGATGGTGCACATTCAAGGCCAGGATAAGGGGCGGGAATTTTTCTAGTTTCACCAACAAGGAAGTCGTACAATTTTTATTTTAGACTAGAGTTTGAAGCGACAAATAATGTCGTTGCGTATGAGGCACTTCTACTTGGTTTGGAAATTTCTAAAGACATGGGGATTAAAATATTAAATATTAAAGGTGATTCAGATTTGGTGATTCTCCAGGTAAAAAATAAGTATGCATGCAAAAGTGAAATATTGAAAAGATACATAAATGCCATCTGGGATACTATAAAACTGTTTTATTCTATAGATCTCATTGAAATCCCTAGGGATGAAAACAACTTAGTTGACAATTTGGCAGTAGTAGCTTCAAACCTCCAGCCCTCAGAGGACCTAATAAAAGGAAAAGGAAAGTTGGAAATAATATTTAGGCCTTCAGTTCTAGACAATGTTGATCACTGACAAGTTTTCAGAGATGATGAGAAAATATTAAGATTCATCCATAATGTTAAGGAATTATCCATATTCAATGTCATATACAAAGAAGAGGGGAAATACTATATTGAGGAAGAAAATCCCATAAAAAATCCAGTTCCTAGAGGAATGAATTCTTTAGAAAATATCTTTTACAGGAATGGCATGCATAAAAAGAAAAAATAAGTAATAAAACCTGGTAGTTACATTGAAATAAACATTCGGACAGAGGAAGTCCCAAGGCTCATAAAAATCGAAAAAGTTACTTCTAAAAAGGAAAGAGAGGAATTAATAAGTATTTTCCCTGAGTACAGGGATGTATTTTCATTCACATATGATGAACTCAAAGCTTATAAATATGATGTGTTTCAACATACTATCCCACTCAAAGAAGACACAAAACCTATCTAGCAAAACATTAGGTGAATAAATCCTAAGTTAGCACCATTGGTCCAAGATGAACTCAAAAATATGTTGGATGTTGGAATCATTGCTACAAAATGACACCCTTCATGATGTTCTAACTTAGTAGTAGTTAGAAATAAAAATGGGGGAATAAGACTATGCATTCATTTTAGAAATATAAATATAGCATGCATTAAAGATAACTTTCCCCTACCCAACATGGAAACTCTATTCCAAGAGTTACTGGTTCCAAAATAATGTCCATGTTGGATGGATTCTCTAGTTATAATCAGGTGTTGGGGAGGAAGGAGGATCAAAATAAACAACCTTCACCACACCATGGGGCACTTTTGAGTACCTAACAATGCCCTTTGTATTATTAAACACAGGATCTACCTTTCATAGGGCCATACATTTTTCCTTCCATGAATTGTTGGGAAAAATCATTGAAATCTATCACGATGACTTGACTATTTTCTCAAAATAAATATCAGATCATGTGGATCATCTTAGACAAGTTTTTGAAAGATGATGGAAATATGGCATCTCCTTGAATCAGGCTAAATCAATTTTTGGTGTTGATGAAGGAAAGTTGTTGGGTCATATCATTGCAAAGGATGGGGTAAAAATAGACCTAGAAAGGCTGCAAGCCATACAAGGAGTCCCTTTTCCCCAAACCCAGAAATCCCTCCAATATTTCTTTGGCCAAATCAACTTTGTTAGGAGGTTCATCCCAAACCTAGCCGAGACCATGAATCCTATCCTCAAAATCTTGAAGAAGGATGTCAATTTTCAGCATACATAAGAAGGAAGACAATCTTTTAAAAACGTTAAGGACTCAATTGGTAAATCTCCTTTGCTAATTAGTCCAAATTATTCCAAAGACTTTTAGATATTTTCCTTTGCTTCTGAAGATACTATAGTAGGGTTTTTTCTCCAAAAGAATGACGATGGTCAAGAGAAACCCATTTGTTTCATGAGCAAGGAATTGCAAAACTCTAAACTTAATTACACAACCATGGAAAAGCAAGAATATTCCTTGGTCAAGTCCCTTAAGAATTTTTGAGTTTACATAGGATATTCAAAAGTTGTGAGGTATGTACCTCACCCAACAGTAAAATATATTCTTGGACAACAAGATTGCTTGGGGGTTAGGGGAAAGTGGGTTTCCAAGATGCAAGAGTATGACTTAGAGATAAAACCCACTAAATTAGTCAAAGGTCAAGGATTAGCTCAAATGCTAATAGAAGTAAATGAACAAGCTTTGGACCTAGTTTGTCAAAACTGTCAATCTAGGCCAGCCTTATCATCAGAACATCAAAAGTTAGAACAACATGAATGGTATGCTGATATCATTTTCTTTCTTTCTAATATCACATGCCCAAGTCATTCAATTGGTCACAAAAGAATAACATTAAGGTTAACAACAACTAATTATTATATCATACAGGATGGATTGGGGTGGAGGAACCTCGATGGGGTGATACTTAGGTGTGTTGATGAGATTGAGTCCAAAAGACTTTTGGTTGATTTTCATTCAAGATTTTGTGGTGGGAATTTTGTAGCCAAAACTACTACCCACAAAATCCTCAGAGCAGGTTACTACTGGCCTACTATCTTTTCAGATGTGCATAAAATGGTTAGGGGTTGTCAGTAGTGTCATGTGTTCACTGGGAAGTAGAAGCTAGCAACCTTACCCTTATAGCTAGTAGTGGTAGAATACCCTTTTCAGTAGTGGGGGCTTGACTTCATTGGTCAATTTAAAGATAATTCAAGTAATGGATATACTTGGATAATCACAGCAACTGATTACTTCGCAAAGTGGGTAGAAGCTATACCCACCAATTCTGCAACCAACAAAGTGGTCATGGATTTTATTGAAGATAAGATTATCACTAGGTTCAATGTGCCAGCAAATATAACTATTGATAATTCCAAGGCCTTTAGTTCAACAAAATTATCCTCATTATGTTTCAATTATGGCATTATATTGTCCCACTCTTCAAACTATTATCCCCAAAGCAATAGTCTTGTTGGTTCTAGCAATAAGAACTTAATAACTATCCTTAAGAAAAATATTGGGGATAATAAGAGTTCATGGGATGATAATATCAAGTTTTCACTATGGTATGACAAGATTACAAAAAAATATTCTACAAGAAAGAGTCCCTTTGAGCTTGCTTACGGGCTTGATGTCACTTTTCTAGTTCATCTGAAACTTCCAGTGTATCAGTTTGTTTAGAAATATGGTTTGGAAGAAGAATTTCACCAAAATAGAATTGATCAAATAATTGAACTTGATGAAAGTAGAGGGAAGGCCTTAGATCAAAGTATAAAAAATCAGGAAAAGGTAAAGAAGACCTTTGATAAGTCTTCAAGAAAGAGATATTTCTATGCAGGTGATATAGTCCTCCTATGGGACAAACAGAAGGAGAATCCAGGAAGTCATTGCATGTTTGACATTTTATGGGGAGGGCCATACATTATTCGGGATGTAGCTGGAAAGAACTCTTTCATCCCTAACATATTGGATGGTGAGAAGTTGACACTTATAGTAAATGGTCAACTCCTCAAGCTTTTTTTCAACAAAGTCATATTATGTCCATGGGGTCATATTTTGTATCATATTCTATAAACCCTTATCCTTTGTACTTTACTCTTTCATTTTCTATACATATTTTATTTTCATCCTTTGTATATATACATCTATATTATTTTTGCAACTTATGTTTAGTATTGGATTTTATATGGACATGTTACTAATGAGGTGTCAATGATGCAAGTCATGTGATTCTGGATTCTTGTATGCTCTCCTTCAAATAAAATATCAAGAACACGTCCCCATATGGAGCTAATTTTATCCATTCAGTTGCACTATATGGAATTGTAGTTGAGCAGCTGAAGTTTGAGCAATCAAATGCTCAATATTCAGAGTTTAGAAGCTCAGTCGATCTACTTGACCACATGTTTCCACATTTTCCATAACCTGCATGGAATTGCAATAAGAGATGTTGCATGATGAACTTTGTAAAAGGTTTAGTCACCTAATACCTATACATGATTTTTTACTCTGGAGTGTTTTTTTTACTTGTTAATTACATTATGTTGTCTAAGCAATTTACAATTTTCGAGTTTTTTCACTCAATTTCTCCAAAGCTGGAGTATATGGTCATGGCCAGGCCTTAGAATTCATATAATACTAGTGTCTAATGTATATTAGCATGCTAAATATACTCCTAAAGTTTTATGGAAATGTGCTAAGTCCCCCTTATTATTTTATTTTTTATTTTTTCAGTTAATAAACAATTTCCCGTAAAATGGAATTTTTTAATTTTAATTTGAAGTTGTTTTAAAAAAATGGTACTAGGAGGCTTCATATGCCTTGTGGGTACTCCTTTTTTAACCTAGAGCACCCAATTTACCTAATTACCCACTTTTGTGAGTGAAATTAGTGATTTTAATCACTAAAAAGTTAATTTTACTCACAAAACCCAAAAAGGACAAAATATCAGGAATAATCAGCAAATGCTATTTTCTAGGAAACATGTTTAAACATGTTTTGAGTGGAATAAATCCCAAAGGGCCATGTTTCATACAAGAGAAAGAATATTTGAGTTAAGTTTTAGGTGGATGGTGATTCAAAGGGAGGCAATATTTAGTTTGGTGTGATATCCAAGAGAGGGCGTGCCCCCCTTTGGGAGAGGTGGCACACTCCAAGAGGAGGCTTCCTACATCTTGAGAGGTGGAACCCCTCTTTACCTACTTGTTGCCCATGTGTTAGTATTTGAGGAGTGTGGAGAGAGGTGGAACCTCCATATCTAACACTTGGCATTGGTTTCCCTTCAAAGTGGTGTGCCATCCCTCCTTGGGAAGTGCACCCCTCTCCCTATTTAAACAAGGCATCCTCCCATTGCAAGCTAGTTGGAGCTTAATGAAGGATTTCCATTGCATTGTATCAATGTGTCATTTTTTAATTGGAATAAATAAGGATTTGGAGGAAAATTTGGTGTGGATCTTATGTGTGGTTGCTCATTTTCATGTGCCAATTTAGGAGGTGAAATTGTTTTAATGCATTTGTTTCAATTTGTTAAATTATAGTTTTGATCTATTAAACATGTTTGTTTCGTAGATCAATTATATTTCTTTAACAAGGTTTACTAAGATTTCTTGCATTTTAAATATTGTTAATTCTCATATACAATCAAAGAATTCATGCTTTCTTGTTTGATTAACATGCTTTCTACATTTTATATGTAAAGGATACTACTATTTGACCGTGTTTATAAGTGTATTGAAGCTTGTAGGATCTCATACTTGAAGGGAAGTGGAGCTTGCTTGCATCCTCTTATTCTTCAAGTTTCCAAAAGGACAATAGACCATCTTTGCATGCCAAGAAAACACCATTTTGCCCAAGCATTCCAAGGATTTAAAGGGCATTTCCTCTCATCTCATTCTCAAACAAATCTAAACCATTTTGGGTTACTTTATTTTCCTGCAAAGTAAAGGTCTCACTTAAAAGGATCATCATAAGTTTTATTTTTCTTTGCATAGTAAAGCAAGTAGATTAGATCTCTCTTAATCTAGTTTGCAGTCTACTTCTAACTTCAATTTCTTTTAAAAAATTTAAAAGCTAAGAGTAGTTTCAATTTATAAAGGATTAAAGGTTATATATAGGCATCTTTGTGATATTACTTTCTATTTTTGGACAACAAGTAATATAAAAAAGAAAAGGCCTTCTCTTTCTTGTTTTACTTAGCTCTTTGACTTATTTTAGTGTAGCTTTACTTAGCTAAATTTTATGTAATTCTATGTACATTGACTAACACTTTTTGCAGGGTATTCCAATCAATTTTTGGGTATCTTTGCCCCAATTAACTCATTTTTTTTGTAGGTTTAATGAAAAGATAAAGGGAAATGATGCCCAATTTTGGAATTTTTGAAGCCTCAAGAACCCCTTGAAGTACCTATACTTGTATAAATCTCTAAAAGGATTGTAATTCATTTTTTATCCATTCATATAAGGATCTCAAGTCTCTAAAAGATACCATTGTAACCGAGATAATAAAATTAGTGAGCCAAAGTAGGCATAACTTTTCATTTCCCCTAGGGGGGGTTGGTTTTGTGTGTTGGACTATCTGTCTTTCAAATTTAGTTTCAATTTTCCTTGTGCTATAGAATTCAAACAGTCTCACATAAACAATAAGGTTAAAATAAATCACAACTAGCTTAGTTTTTCTTTTGCAGAGTAGAACATTAATTGCTAGTTTAGATTTTATTTTATGCAATTTCAAAGTTGGAAATAAACCGTCTCCTCAGATCCTTGCAAGAGGCTGGTCAGTGGAGACTAGTAATTAGAAAACATTTCCCTTTTAGTACTTTTCTTTCTTGTTTAAAATAAACATTTCCCCTCAACTCCTAGTGTTGTTCCTGACCCTTCCAGTTGTGAGCTTGTCTCGATCTGCTAGGAGTAAGTCTCATACATGTTGGGATGGTCAATGTGGAGTGATATTAATAGGAAAATCTCAAAAGAGAATTATTGCTTGGCTTTAAGAACCGCCTAGGGGGACTGTGAGAAGTTTCACTGAATACCTCGGTCTTGTTCCCCTCAGTGTTGGACCTATGGCACCTCTGGTGGGATTCTTGGTGAAACTACTGGGTTTCAAAAATTTCTCAACAAATATTTGAGATAAAGGGATAACCTCTCTAGAGGAAGAATATAGATTAGCTTCAAAAACTTTATTTCCCTACAAATAAAATTTATCTCATTAACCTACTATCAATAAATCTAATAAACTATGTGATCTACAACTGCCCACGATACCTTTAAAGCACTAGTCTCATTTTACATTTACAAAGCCATTTGCTTCAAGTAATTTACTTTCAGTTATTTATCTTGAAGTATTTCCTTTAACTTGCATCTATTATCTAAAGTATCATTTTTTGCAAGTATTTATTTATGTATCTTGTGGTGGTTAATATATATATGCTCTTTAAATAGATTTACTTCATATATTATTTTATGTAATAAACTCCTAGAATACTAGTTGCTTAGATTCAGTTTAAGCCTTAGATTATTTTCTTAGGGACTACCCCCCTTGGCTTCACTAGGATTTTTCATAGACAAAGGAGTTGAGGATTAGGTGACAACACCTTAACTCTAACTTGCCCCCAAGGACACACCGAGTGGATTGAATATTTCTTCCATGTTACCCAGGTGTGTATAAAGGCGACAATAATAACTTCTTCCTATCTCTAGCTAAGGGTGGATTTTGACCCCCTAAGTCTCAAATACAATGTAATGCTATATTTTGAATGACGAGGGGGGTCCAAGGGTGTATTTTTTTTTCTAAAGGGAACCTCTATTATGCATGTAACCTTTGGGGTGCCAATGGAAAAACATCAAATAGAAGTACTTGGAACAATTGAAAAAACACCAAGAATCACATGCCTACTCCATGTCAAGTTTAGGTAGATGTATAGCTTAGTGCATGCATTTAGCAAAGATGGAAATTTAGTTGGATTATTAGCAAGTTAATAAGTTTACTCAAAATATGGAACAACTACAGTGAGAATGACAACCAAGGAGAAATGTTTTGTTGAAACTTCAAGAAGAAGTTTGAGTGACAAAGAAAGAAGTAGAACCTTCCACTTTTACACAAAATGCTTGCATCATGACTGAGATAAACATGGTAAGCACGTATTCTAAATTATTTTCTCTTTATGAATCAAGAGATGAACCAATTGGTAATTTTTAATTACATACCACATGCATAGGCTCTAAATTGATGAAGAATAGGGGATATGATCGCCAAGGGATTGACAAGAGGGTCCAAGGGACTAATGATCCCATTATGGTAGAACCTATGATGAAGCATGAAGGCTTAGGATTTTATGTTGGAGAATATGACATGGGTGAGTGCTCCAAGGTTGTTCAAGGTAGTGAACATATTGGGGAAAATGAATGCTTCCCTTATGTTAAACGAAGTTTGGATCCAAGAGGTGCTAAGACCACCAAGATTGCCTTTTTGAAGGTAAGGGCATGTTATCACTCTGTAAATTTCCCCATTGTGAAAGGAAAGTCACAAAGGTAACCTATAACCAACTTTAGGATCAGAAGTTATCCCTTCCAATATAAAGAGGCCTCTCTCATTTAAATTATAGCACATTTAAGAATGATGGTCTATCTAATTGGGTACAGTGGCTATATCTTCAGATAGGGAAGAGTTTAAGAAATAATTGGTGACAGAGTTAGGAGAAGAATATAGTTTGGAATGGATTCAAGGGATGAGTACAAAATAATATGATCAATAACTCAATAATTGAACTATCGGGTTACAAAGATAAGGTAGCTAATGTCTCTCAGTCACAAATTCTCGTTGTAGCATGGCAGAGGATAAAAAGAAAATAGATCATCACATAAGAGCATCTATCTACGCATGAATTCCAATGTGATTTTAGGAAGAAAGGATGGATTACTTAATTGACATGATTCAAAGGATTTTAAAATGAGGCTATTGGTATAGCTTAGGACGGTTTGATGATATTATGTTGGGACAAAAAAAATCAATTTTTGGGTGAAGTTCTCTTTATTTTTGGTGTGAATTTTGATGGGTTTTGATTAAGTTGTTGGTGTGGACCTTGTTAGTGTCCATAAGTGTACAAATGTATATATTTAGGATATGCGTTTTGTGTTAATATTTTAAGTCATGTTATGGTCTTTGAAGAACATTTTTCAAGTCAAGTTTGGCCTTTGTATGAGTGTATATGTTACCATTTGGTTACTTACAAAAGTTCAATCACATGGTTAAATTAGTCATATCTCAAGTTCTTCGGTAATTATGAAGTCTTTGGGTCATTTAATGAGACAAATTAGAGGTTATTACATCATTTTTTATTAATCCTAATGGTCATGTTATGTCATAAGAGAGTAATTAGTCTTGAATGGAATTTAGTCAAGTCCATTAGTCACATGTCATCATAGAGTATTTGTCATCATTTGTAAGTTCAAAGTCATGTTATTATGTCATCAAAGAGTCTTGAGGGAATGATATGACATGTACAAGCGTAACATAAGCCTTTAAAATCATGCTTGTACATTTATTCCACATAAATAAACAGTTCGAGGTTCACTGCAAAAGTTCGTTGCGAAAGTGCTCGAACAGGGCTTCGCTGCAAAAATTCACTACAAAAGTGTATTTTATTCATAACTTTTAAACCATGTGCCTATTTTCCATGAAATTTTTAAAGGATATGCATTAGGGTAATATGAATAAACTCACTTAATTTTAGGTCAAAATACTTCCCAGCTTTTGAGAAATGAGTCACCGTCACCTACATCCATTTTTGGGTTTTCTTGCAATTCGTGAACTTGGTTTTGCTGAAATATTTTTTGGAGAAGCATCATAATCATATTAACTGGCTGACAAAAACATAGTCCAACCCAATTCTTCATTTTGGAGAAAGGTCAAAATTATCAGTTGCAGAAGTTTTAAGGCAGTTTTGCAGCGAAAGTGGATAGAGTTCTAGAATTTTTGGAAATTCGTGGGGATAGTAGTCCAATTGCTAGGTCAGCTCCAAATATGAATTGGAGGTTAAACATAAGATTTATTGCCCTCATATCATGCAATCAAATCATATTTTATGTTACAAAGGAAAGGTAGCTAATATCTCTCAGTCACAAATTCTCATTGTAGCATGGTAGAGGATAAAAAGAAAATATATCATCATATCAGAGCATCTATCTACGGATGAATTCTAATGTGATTTTAAGAATAAAGGGTGGAGTACGTAATTGACATGATTCAAAGCATTTTAAAATGACTTTTGAACCATAGATTTTCAATCAAATACCAGAAGACTTAAATATTCAAATGGAAGTTGAGGTAAC
>JASDQU010738046.1:83922-97972 GCA_032191745.1 Picea mariana | reverse complement strand
AATTCAAACACCAAATAAAAAATCAAACAATAAGCCCAAGCCTGGGTCCATTCCATATTTAGTTAGTAGTTGGAGGTAGACTACGACAGCGACAAAGACAGTAAGAGAGAACCGACCAAGGAGGATTTTCTCAGAGCAAGACAAAGCCATCGACATAGACATAGAAATATTTGGTTTGGGAAAGGCATAGAGAACGTGTATAGACATGTAACGTTTCGACATAACTAGGAGAAAATCTGGGCCATGTGGCCACACTTCTTTCACTAGGGAGACAAATAGGGAAGACAAACAGTTCGAGGAATAGTAGTGTCAATGGATCAGAGCATCCCAAAAGTGAACAATTGATAGCATCAACAAAGACAGAGAAAAAGCCAAGGGGATACAACTACAAGGACAAATCCAAGGGGGATTTTCTTAGAGCACCAACAACTCCACCAAAATCGGTATTAATTAGGATTTTTTCTACACAAAAATGGGTTTTTTCTATGCAAAATAACAAATTTTAATAATATAGGTAATGTGCAGATAGATCACCTCAAAATGGAAGCTATGGGTAAAGATAAAACTTCCACCAAGCCTACAATGTTTTCTTCATTGTGCTTATTTCCACAAAACAAAATGTCACCAAAATGATCCCCATATTCATGTCCACTATTTGGGGCAGCCAAAAAAAATTTCCCCTACGAAAACCCAAAGAAGACAACACAAAATTTCTTGATATAATGTAGAATAATTGATAGGTGCTAAAAAGTAAATTGGAAGCTAAAGATACTAAAATTTAGAGTTTGATTTTAGTTTGATTTTATTTTGATTATCCATTTAGCAACAACTATAGAATTTAAGGAAATCGAAATTTAATACACTCCCTCATAGGAAGAAAACAAAAACTAAAAGGGAAACTAGAAAAAACAAGGGTAGCAAAAAAAAACTTAAAGAAATTAAAGGTAAAAGAAAAGTAGAAAAGTGATCGTCATTATGACACTAATTACAAAATTACATCAAGCCACTAGAAAACATTAAAAAACATTCCAATACCCTCATCAATGTAAGGAGACATTTAACTTAATCATAAGACCTTGAAAAATGCGTTAGGGATGCATGCTCCCTGGCCATTTCCATGTGTTGGGGAGAATATTTAGATTGTTGCAACCCCTACATCTTAGTTAGATTGCCAGCAACCCTTGCATCTTAGTTAGGATAATATTTAGATTTTTACAGCCCCTGCATCTTAGATTGTGATTTATTTAAGATTGTTAAGGATCGTTGCCTTCCACTGCCAGTAATTTGAAGTTTCTATTGAAACACATAATCATAGTCGATGTAGAGAAAAGAACAAATGTATTGAATCTTCATACAACATTAAAACTTGTGTTTTCTATGGTGAAAATTATTAACTAGTGCCCTCCCAGAATGGAGGGGTAAAATATCCTAATTAGACAAGAGCCTTATGGTTTTATCCTCATGACTATTGTTTTCTTTCAATGTGAATTTCCATTTTAATATTTTAATATTTTAATGGTATTTTTTATTGCTCTAAATCAAAATGAAATGGGTTGAAATATATTGCAAGATTTCTTCCGTTTATCTAGATAATTAGCTCATACTTTTTGTCATTAGCAATGCACACATAATAATAAATAAAGAAATTATTTCTTTGCTTGAAACCTCTTGCTCCTTCCCATAGCTAGTTTTCATCAAAGTTGAAATTCTTGCATTTAATTTTCTTCTTGCATGGTTTAAAGAGTCGAGTCGAAACACCATCATTTTCACGACCACTCCTTTGAGTAACAACAACCTAAAATCAAGTGCTAATTAAAATTTATCTAGCAAAATTTCTAGGGATCTTCGAACCCATCTTAGCTTAGGTGTAGAGATTTTGAATAGGACTGTCAGAATAACTTTCCAAAGATGCTAAACAAACATAGATCCTTGAGTTAGGGAGTGAAATCCAGTTGTTATGCTAAAACCAACTAGCTCCTTTTTATGAGAAGGTTTTTTTTCATGCTTGACTCCTAGATTAATTAGTGTGTGTTGTTTGTTCTCCTTAGTAGGCCTTAGGATTGAGTCTGTGTCTAATGGATTGAGTTCCGAGGTATTCAAACTAGCATCGTGTCCCATTACCACCATGTGTTAGCATGTTTCATTTGACTCCAAACATGTGCCATCATGTCTCATTACCGCCACTTGTTGGCATGTGTCATTTGACTCCAAACATGCCAAGAACATTCCAAGGAAAAGAGAAACATTGCTCTCTCTAGAAGATCTTTTGAAATCTTTTGATATTGAGATAAATAAGTTTATATATATTATGAATCAAATGATCAAATTGGGGTTGTATTATCCCTGGAGGAAAGGCATGGTGTTGATCACTTATAAAAATATGACATATTTGGATGAGAAAGGTAGAGCAATGAAACCCATCAAGAAAGGGTTACACTGTTGTACGAAATTGCAAGTAGTCAACGCTCCCTAGTGTATAGTGAAAAGGGAATAACCACCTCTCATGGATCCTTGAAGTCTAATGGTGATGATTTTACCAATCACCCACGGGTTTGGTCTAACGACAATCGTAATACCGATAAATGGTATCAGAGCTAGAGGTCACGAGTTCGATACACACTTGTCTCACGCTGAGGGGGAGATTGTTGTGCGAAATTGAAAGTAGTCATTGCTCCCCAGTGTATCATGAAAAGGGACTAACCGAATCTCATGGATCCTTGAAGTCTTTCGGTGATGAGTGTACCAATCACCTGCGGGTTTTGGTCTAACGACAGTCGTACTACCACGAAACAATTATTGGCATGATTTACAAGAAAGCGCATGCTTTTCATTTATGGAAAGAACAACAATGACGATGGCATGATTACAGGTAGAGTGTGCATAAGGAATCAAATATCATAAGAGATGGCATGAAAAAACTCAGATCAAATCAAGACCGTCAGATTTGCAAGTCAGATCTAAGGCAAGAATGAATTACAGGAAGCAAAAGATGAATTAAACTACTCGCCAGTTAAAATCCTGCAATATTTCTAGATTGTCAGTTCTCATAGCTTCAAATATCCACAACTGCGGTTAATCCAAAAAACAATGAGTTTAAGTCAGATTAAATGATGATCATCATATGTGTAATTTCAAAATCTATGGTAGGGATGAATTGCAGAGATTGAAAGGAGAATTAAACATAGTGCTTGTTCCAATCCCGTAATTAGTCAGGACCGTCCGATCTTATAGCTTCGAAGATCGAAGATTGTGGTTGACTCACCAACAACACACAACTTCAAATTGTGAAGTTTGGGCATCAAGTTAAATCATTCACAAGTTGTGGTTCCGCAATCATCGTCGACCGTTAATTTTCTTTGAGTGTCCTCATGACTGTTGGATCATTTTTGAGTGGAAGGATAGGATAAGCGGGGAAAAATGATTGAGAATTTGATTATGTGAGTTCTTGTTAGTCGTCGGATCACTTTTGAGTGGAAGTATAGGATAAGATAGTAAAGCCGCATCGCAGAAAGATCGAGCCGTCGATATAAGTTCATGATCGACGAACAACATTCACTTCGAATCTAAAGACGCGAGGAGGTTACACTCTGGAGAGCTTGAGATTTGAAATTCCTGAAATGTGAATTTCCGTTAGTCATTGGATCATTCCATGTGGAAGGACAAGATAAGCCAACAAAGCTGCATATCAAAAATATCGAGACGTCGATCTAAGTTCATGATCAAAGAACAACATTCACTTCGGATCTAAAGACACGAGGAGGTTACACTCTAGACAGCTTGAGATTTGAAATTCCCAAAATGTGAATTTCTGTCAGCCACTGGATCATTCCAAGTGGAAGGACAGGATATGCTAGAAGAGCTACATCACCAAAAGATTGATCCATCAATATAAGATTCTGATCAACGAACATGATTCACAAGGATATAAATATACGAGAGGTTACGCTCCAAAAAGTTTGAGATTGGAAAAACCCGAAGCCTGGAAATCCGAAATGAATAAGGACCATCGAATTTGGAGGACATACAATGACTATTGGATTAGTGTTGTTGGTCAGCAGACCATGTTAGAAGACCACATCAATGGATCACGTCAGTAGACCACGTCAGCAAGGATATGTGGCAGACCATGTCAACAGACCACGTCAATGAATACACATGGCATAACTTAATGATGATGAGTGTCAAGAATAAATTGGCTTGTTCCATGTCAACAAGTGACGTAAGAAAGTTTCTTCACTCTGGGAGAATTGCTTCGGGAGTTTCACCACCAAGAAATGTCAAAAGTCCCGAAGTCCCGAAGGAAGGAGGTCCGAAGTCACTCTCAACCGTTGATATAAGATACACCGGGAGTTAGGAGAACTATTAGATCCAGGAGAAGAACATGTGCCATAAGGATCCATGTCATCAAGACTACGTCAGCAAGGACATGTGGTGCAATCAGACAATAACAAGTGTCAAGTTGATTCGGCATTTCAGGTATGTGGAAATCACATATTTGAGTGACACGTGGCAACTACTAGGCTCATGACATGTCATCAGTGATGTAAGTAAGTGACATCACTCCGGAGGAAAGAAAGGGTTTGAGATTTGAAATATTCGAAGTCTGGAGACCCGAAGGAGATCTCGACCATTGATCTAAAAGGGACATGCGTCAGTGGATTGAAAACTTCGAAAGATTGACGTATTGATAAAAAAATGGGTTGAGATTTGAAATCTCCAAAGTTTGGAGACCCGTAGGAGATATCGACCGTCGATCTGATGTTGGGTGCACTCTCAACCATTGATGAAGATACAGTGGAAGGATAGCGTAAGTGTGATAGCCAAAGACCCGGAGTAAAAGGTGGCCATCCATCTCAACGGTTGATTAAGTCCCAGCTGTTAGATAAGCCTTGTAAGAATCAAATCTAACGATTGATTTTTTTCCGCAAAATGAATGTAAGCCATCCGGTCTATTCATGGATTCTGATTCGGAAGTTTTGAAAGGTTTGAAACCCAAAAGTCCCAAAGGGAAAAGTGTCGAAGTTACGACAGTCGTCCATTTCAGAAGAATGAATTGTGGCCATTGAATTGATAACCTCTCAAGCACTCGTTAAGCCTAGGCATATGGTCGCCGCCAGTGATCATGTGAAGGAAGGGGATTAAAAGCCAAAGAATCCATAATTGACTGGTTGTAACTGAAAGAGTAGATGAAGAGTTTCGATTGCCAGAGAAGATAGGGAATCTTAGCATAACGCCCATTGATGATGAACACATTGAAATAACTGGTAGGGATGACGAAGAGTTTCCATGATGATGAGGCAGAGGACTCGACAAGAGAAAAATATGAAGAACAAATAAGTGAGGTGATTCTGCTGGTTAGCTATGCAGTTGTGAGGAAGAGACATAGTAAACAACCTATAGGGAAGAATAGTGACGCAGTGAAGAGCATGCAGAGGCATAGCGCATAGAATTCAGATGGTGCACATAGTGTAAAATGCATAAGAACAGAAAGCACAGGGCATGTGAGAAGAAAGACACTGATGCAGGTAGAACAAGGCAGTGTAGCAGAACAATGATGAGAATGGTAAGCCATTGATAAATGTTGTATCACTGTGATAAATTTAAGAAAGAAAATATTTTTATTCCAGGGTGGTAGGGAGGTGGTAGGGAGGTGGTAGGGAGGAATGGTGTCCTTAAAGTTTCAAGTGGGTGCTTGAACACAGGGAATTGTATCTTCCATCTGGTTGCAACCAGAAAAACCAGGGTGGCAAGGTGGTGCAANATGTGATAAATTTAAGAAAGAAAATATTTTTATTCCAGGGTGGTAGGGAGGTGGTAGGGAGGTGGTAGGGAGGAATGGTGTCCTTAAAGTTTCAAGTGGGTGCTTGAACACAGGGAATTGTATCTTCCATCTGGTTGCAACCAGAAAAACCAGGGTGGCAAGGTGGTGCAAGGGAGAACTATTGTTCTCTGTTATATAGGTTGGTTCCTGTGTGATTGGAAGTTGGTTCTTCCATCCATTTGGTGATGGAACACTTAGGGAGTTGGTGCTTCCTTCTAGTGGGTGCTAGAGAACCCAAAGAGTTGGTGCTCTCAGCAAGTTGTTGCTTGTAAAACAGAGGTTGTAGCCTCAAGAGGAGTTGTAGCTGGTAAGAATGATAATGTAGAGAAAATAAAGATTGTTTATCATATCAAGAAGAAGAGGTTTTTCCCTTTATGGGTTTCCTCAGGAAATTTCTATATCTGTATATTTCATGTGTGTGATTGATGATGAATATTCTATTGCTTACTTACCTTCTTTATTGTGATCATCATTGAGTTTTTTGTAAAGAGTTCAAAATGGGAGTAATTGTTTAAGAACAATAACAACTGATTCACCCCCCCCTCTCAATTTTCCAACAATTGGTATCAGAGTGGGTTCCTTTTATCTAAGGGTAGATCCTAGAGCTTAAACATGACTAGCCATGAAGGAGCTTAAACCAATAAGGCCCCCCTGTTCAATGGAACAAACTTCGCCTTCTAGAAAGTTAGGATGAGAACCTACATAATAGCCCTAGGTGCAGATGTATGGGATGTGGTAGAGACTGGTTATGTAAAGCTAGTTGTACTAGATTCTAAGGATGACAAGCTAGAATTTAGCTTCAACACTAAGGCTATGAATGTTATTCTGAGTGGGTTTTCAAAAAAAAAATTTGTAAAATTTATGCACTTAGAATTTGCCAAAGAAATGTGGGACAAAATCATCAGTAGTTATGAAGGTAATGAGAAGGTAAAGGATGCCAAGCTTCATACCTACAGATTACAGTTTGAAAATCTAAAGATGAAGGAGGATGAAATGATTGGGAAGTACTTTCTGAGAGTTGAAGAACAAGTAAATGCAATGATAGGACTTGGTGAAAAAATTAAGGATGTCTCTTTAGTTCAGAAAATTTTGAGATCTCCGCTAGATAGGTAAAACCCAAAGGTATCTGCTATAGAAGAACTTAATGATCTAAAAGATTTGTTTATTGACCAACTCCTAGGAACTCTGACTACCTATGAAATGAGGATAGGTAAATATAAACCCACCTCTAGAGAAGCATCAGTTATAGAAGATAAGAATGAGGATTTTGAGCCTGATGAAATTGAAGTAAAATTTGTGAGAAGACTAAAGAAAGGATCAGGAAAGTACCAAGAAAAATTTCCCTTCAAATGTTTTAAATGTGGAAAGATAGGTCACTTTGCATCTAAGTGTCCACACAAGAAACAAGATCAGAATTCTGAAGGTGAAGAGAAGTACAAACCCAAGAGATTTGGTAAAAAGAAAAGTCTATGTGTAAACAATGATGACTCTTCAAAAGACACAGATAGTGACTCTTCCTGTGAAGATAAGATTAATGAATTTATGCTTATGGACAAAGAGGATTATGATAATAAAATCACAGGAAGTGATGTTGATGATGAAGAAGTTGTGGTTGAATTGGAAGGAGAACTGATCAGTTCTCTAGAAGAAATTGCTAGACTCGGATCTAAAAAGAAAAAGCAAAAACAATTGTTGATACAGTTTGAGAAAGACAATAAAGGACCTGATGAAGACTTTGCCCTACTAAAAGTGGAATTAGAAGAGGAAAAGAAAATAGAGGACATTCTGAAACAACAGTTATCAGAAAAGAAGGCAATATGTGAAGCCTTGGAATAAGAGGTAGTAAAAACTAGAAAAGAGATGGAGAAGTTTAAAACATTGTATCTCCAAAATCTTCCAAGCATTAAATACACAACAAAACTTAATGACATTCTGAGAAAACAGAGATGTCCTTTGTTGAAGACTGGTTTAAGATATGTAAATGGTTCAAGAAGCAATCATCTAGAAAGCAAAGAGCCAGTAAAGATGATCAAGTTCCAAGTCAACAGACAATCAGACCATGAGAGTACTATGTCACAAAAATCTAATAAAGACAATATGATCCTTGATAAAAAACAAAGAGATCAGAAGATGGAGAAAAAAATGCCAAGAAGAAGACCATCCTTCAGGTACCAAAATTTCTTCCATGGCTATTGTTTTTACTGTTCTAATTTTCGTCATAAGATTGTAAAATGTCAAATTAAGTTTAGAGACATGCAACTGAGGAGGTCAAGAAATAAACAATCTTTACAACATAGAACTAAGAATCCAATGAATAGACAACGTAGCACCAATCACTTTGACCTACTGAACAATGAGCTCGAATGTTATAACTGTCATAACTTCAACCACAAAGTTGCAAACTGCCATCTGAAGAAGTACAAGGTAGATCCAAGGATAAATCCTTTAACTAGAAATATCAGAACATGGAAAAAAAAAGACAGTGAAAAATGTGGTCTAGTAATTTCAGCTCAAAAACGAAAAGACCCCTGGTATATAGACAGTGGATGTTTCAAGCACATGACTGGAGACAAGGATAAGTTTCTTTTCATAAGTAAAAGAAAAACATGAAAATTAACCTTTGGAAATGATGAACCAAGTAAAATCAAGGGTAAAGGGATGGTGAGTTTGAGTAATGGTAAAGGAAAATCCCAAGATGTTCTTCTTGTATATGGGCTAAAACATAATTTTCTCAGTGTAATTCAAATGTGTGACAGAGGATGTGAAGTGGTGTTCACTTCCAAGGATTATAAGATAAAGTTCGTAAACTTAGGACAAGTGGTGGATAAATGCATAAGGACATAAAATAATGTATATGTGCTGAAAGAAGATAAAGAAGAGTGTCATCTAAGAAAACATGATGAAATTTGGTTAAAGAAAACATGATGAAAGTTGGTTATGGTATAGGAGACTTGGACATCTAAACTTTGACCACTTAATCAAGCTCAAAAATCTTGAGGCAATAAAAGATCTTCCAAGAATATCAAATCCACAAGACTCTGTGTGTAAACCCTGCCAAGTAGGAAAGTGAACCAGGACACATTTTAAATCCAAGATCTCTACTTCAACAAAGAAACCACTCCAATTAGTTCATATGGATTTATGTGGACCATCAATACAGGAAGGCATAGGGAAGGAAAAATACTTTATGTTGATCATTGATGATTACTCCAGACTTACCTGGGTTGCTTTTCTCAAAGAAAAAGTTGAAGCATTTGAGAAATTTAAAATATTTAAGGTTTTAACTGAGAATCAAATAGGCAAGAGGTTAAAGGAAGTAAGATCAGACAGAGGAGGATAATTTATGTCAAGTGATTTCAAGGAATTCTATGATAAACATGGGATCAAGAGAGAATACACAATCCCAGGAACTCCACAACAAAATGGAGTAGTTGAGAGGAAAAGAAGAACAATTCAGCAAATGGCCAGGTCAATGATGAATGAGAATAACATTGTTCAAACTTACTGGGTTGAAGCAATACACACAATAGTCCATATTCTTAAGAAAGCCCACCTCAGACCACATAGTGACAAGAAACCTTATGAACTGTGGTATGGAATGTCTACTTCAATCAAACACTTCAAAGTCTTTGGGAGTAAGTTCCACATAAAGAATAATAATGAAAACCTTGGCAAGTATGATGACAGGGATAATGAAGGCATCTTCTTAGGATATGCTACCAACAGTAAAGGATATGGATTCTTTAATAAAAGATTGCACAAATTAGTTGATTGCATTGATTTAAAGGTTGATGAAGGAGTCCCAGTAAGAGAGGTGAGAAATATTGAGTCTAATACAGAGGACACAGCTGAAACTGAAGATGAACAGGTCCAAGAATCATATGGAGAAGAGACAACCAGACAAGAAGAGTCAGGACAATGATCAACATCAAATTCCTCCTCCAGAATTACTCAAAAGAATCATCCTGAAATTCAGATAATTGGTGAGAAATACAAAGGTGTACCAACCAGGAGAAGGATAATCAAAGACACCAAGCAATCACATATGGCCTTCATATCCATGGTGGAACCCAATAAATTCAATGAAGCCAGTGAATATGTAAATTGGTTAAAATAAATGAACGAGGAACTGGATCAGATTGAGAAGAAAAATACTTGGGATCTTGTTCCTAGACCGACAGATAATAATGTAATTGGCTCCAAATGGGTGTTTAAAAATAAAATGAATGAACAAGGAAAAACTGTCAGGAATAAAGCCAGATTGGTTTGTAAAGGGTATGCTCAAATAGTAGGATTGGATTTTGATGAAACATTTGCGCCTGTAGCAAGATTAGAAGCTAATAGAATGTTTCTTTCCTATGCTTGTCATAAGAAATTTAAATTCTATCAAATGGATGTTAAGTCATCTTTTCTAAATGGAGTTCTAAAAGAAGAAGTCTATATGGAACAACCAAAAGGTTTCCAACTGTCAGATAACCCTGACCTTGTCTGAAAGCTAAAGAAAGCCTTATATGGATTGAAACAAGCTCCTTGTGCCTGGTATCGCAGACTAGATATGTATCTACAAGACAAAGGGTTCAAGAGAGGAACAATTGACAACAATCTATATATCAAAACAGAGGGTAATTATCTACTCATTGTGTTGGTATATGTAGATGACATCATCTTCGGTAGTAATAATGCTTCATTGGTACAATGGTTTGCTTCTGCCATGTAGTCTAAATTTGATATGTCTATGATAAGGGAAATGCCATTTTATCTTGGCCTACAAATTAATCAGAGGTCTGAAGGAATATTTCTTTCTCAAGTAAATTATCTAAGAGAAATGTTGAAAAGGTTTCAAATGGAAGGTTCTAAACCTACGAGTACACCTATGATAACTGGATGTAAGTTAAGCAAGGATGATGATTCACCTGATGTTGATTAGAGTTCATATAGGTCTATGATAGGCAACCTATTGTACATCACAACATCCCGTACAGACATATTGCATGTTGTTGGAATGGTAGGAAGGTACCAAGCTGCACCTAAACATATTCATTTGTTAGTTGTCAAAAGAATATTCAGATACTTGAAAGGAACAATGGACTATGACCTATGGTATCCTAGGAATCAAAATATTCAACTATCAGTCTATTCAAATGTTGATTGGGCTAACTGCGCAGATGAAAGGAAAAGCACGAGTGGAGGTGAATTCCTCTTAGGAGATTCCCTTGTATCGTGGTTGAGAAAGAAGAAAGGTTCCATTTCCTTATAGACTACAAAAGCTGAGTACATTGCAGCTGCCACTTGTTGTACCCAAGTATTATGGATGATTCAGACACTTGCAGACTTCGAGGTAAAATATAATGCACTGATCCCAATTCATTGTGATAATACTAGTGCAATCAGTGTGTCAAAGAATCCTGTATTTCACTCCAAGGCCAAGCATATACCCATCAAGTATCACTTCTTGAGGGAAAAGGTGACCAACACTATTGTTTATTTGCATTATATTCCATCCAAAGATCAGATTGTTGATATCTTCACTAAACCACTTGCAAAAGATCAGTTTGAGTATCTACGCTAGAAGTTGGGCGTGAACCCATTATCAACCTAAGAGAGTCCATCCTGTCAGGGGGAGTATGTATTGGTTGAATATCTGATACCTCCAAAACATACTACAACAGATCAGGGGGAGAATGTTCTCTTTGACATTGATGTCAAAGGGGGAGAAAAGGAGTGGTAATGATGCTATAGTTGGAGGTCCAAGAAGAATAGTGCAACCTTTTAGGGTTGCCATCAATGCCAAAGGGGGAGATTGTTGGCATGATTTATAGGAAAGTGCATGATTTTCATTGATGGCAAGAAAACAACGACGATGGCATGATTATAGGAAGAGTGTGCATAAGGAATCAAAGCTTAGAAGAGATGGCACGATAAAACTCAGATCAAATCAAGACCATCGAATCTGCAAGCCAGATCTACGATAGGAATGAATTGCAGGGAGAGAAAGTTGAATTAAACTACTCGCCAGTTACAATCCCAAATTCTTTCTAGATCATTAGATATCATAGCTTCAAATATATATGAGTGTGGTTGATCCAACAAACAATGAGTTTAAGTCAGATTAAATCGTGATCATTGGATGCGCAATCGCCAAATCCACAACAGGGATGAATTGTGAAGATTGAAAGGAGAATTAAACATCAAGCTTGTTCCAATCCTGCAATTAGTCAGGACCATCTAATCTTATAGCTTCGAAGATCGACGATTGTGGTTGACTCACCAAAAATGCACAACTTCAAATTGCGGAGTTTGGGTGTCGAGTTAAATCACTCGCAAGTTGTGGTTCTGCAATCATCATCAACCGTTGATCTACTTTGAGTGTCCTCACGACTGTTGGATAATTTTTGAGTGGAAGGACAGGATAAGTGGGGAAAAATGATTGAGAACGAGATTATGTGAATTCCCGTTATCCATCAAATCACTTTCGAGTGGAAGGACATGATAAGCCAGCAAAGTCGCATCGCAGAAAGATCGAGCCATCGATCTAAGTTCATGATCGATGAACAAAATTCACTTCAGATCTAAAGGCGCGAGGAAGTTACACTCTGGAGAGCTTGAGATTTGAAATTCCCGAAATGCAAATTTCCGTCAGTCGTTGGATCATTCCAAGTGGAAGGACATGATAAGCCAACAAAGCCGCATCACATAAAGATTGAGCTGTCGATCTAAGTTCATGATCAACGAACAACATTCACTTCAGATCTAAAGATGCAATGAGGTTACACTTTGAAGAGCTTGAGATTTGAAATTCCCAAAATGGGAATGGAAGGACATGATACGCCAAAGGAGCTACATCACAGAAATATCGAGCCATCGATCTAATATTCTAATCAATGAATAGGATTCACTTTAGATATAAAGATACAAGAGGTTACACTCCGGAAAGTTTGAGATTGGAAAAACCCAAAGCCCAGAAATCTGAAATGAATGAGGACCATCGGATTTGGAGGACATAGGAGGACCGTTAGATTAGTGTTGTTGGTTAGCAGACCATGTCATAATACCACATTAGCAGATCACGTCAGCAGACCACGTCAGCAAGGATATGTGGCAGATCATGTCAGTAGACCACGTCAATGAATACACATTGCATAATCAGATGATGACAAGTGTCAAGAAGAAATTGGCTTGTTCCATGTCAGCAAGTGACGTAAGCAACTTGCGTCACTCTAGGAGAATTGCTTCGGGAGTTTCACCACCAAGAAATGTCAAAAGTCCCGAAGTCCCGAAGGATGGAGGTCCGAAGTCACTCTTAGTTGTCAATCTAATATACACTGAGATTTAGGACAACCATTAGATCCAAGAGAAGAACATGTGCCACATGAGGATCCACATCATCAAGACTACGTCAGCAAGGACATGTGGCACAATCAGACAATGACAAGTGTCAAGTTGATTCGGCATTTCAGGCATGTGGAAATCACAAAACCAAGGGACACATGGAAGCTACTAGGTTCATGACACGTCATCAAGTGACGTAATTAAGTGACATCACTCCGGAGGAAAGAAGGGGTTTGAGATTTTAAATATCCGAAGTCCAGAGACCCGAAGGAGATCTCAACCGTTGATCTAAAAGGGACACATGTTAGTGGATTGACAACTTCGGAAGATTGACATATGGAGAAAAGAACGTGTTGATATTTGAAATCTCCGAAGTCTAGAGACCCGTAGGAGATATCGACCGTCAATCTGATATTGGGTGCACTCTCAACCATTGATCAAGATACAGTGGAAGGATAGCTTAAGTGTAATAGCTAAAGACCTAGAGTAAAAGGTGGCCATCCATCTCAACGGTTGATTAAGTCCTGGCCATCATATTAATCCTTGTAAGAATAAAATATGACGATCGATCTGTTTCCGCGAAATGAATGTAAATCGTCTGATCTGTTCGAGAATTATGATTCAGAAGTTTTGAAAGGTTTGAAACCCAAAATTTCCAAAGGGAAAAGTGCCAAAGTTACGACAGTCGTCCATTTCAGGAGAATGAATCATGGTCATTGAATTGATAAGCGCTCAAGCACTCGTTAAGCTTGGGAGTATGGTCACTGCCAGTGATCACGTGAAGGAAGGGGATTAGAATCCAAAAAAGCCATAATTGACTGGTTGTAACTGACAGAGTAGACGAAGAGTTTCGACTGCCAGAGAAGCTAAGGAATATCATCATAACGCCCACTGATGAAG
>JASDQU010738046.1:28811-55311 GCA_032191745.1 Picea mariana | reverse complement strand
CTTCATGTGTTTAAATATGCAAGTTGGTTTATGTGTTAAGTTCTTGGTTTCTCCTTGTCAATGTATGTGTGAGTAAATGATATTTTAAATGCTTAAATATGTGTTATAGACAAATACACAGCAGTATAAAATGCAGCAAATAACACAACAAACTCACAACAATAGCAAGATGATAAAGGAGTTCACCCCTCTCTGGGCTACGTCTCCTTGAGCCTCCTTCAATGGACTTGGCTCTTTGGGATTAGTTTGTCAAATGCTCATTACAAGATGCTTCTCAACTCCAATGGATTTATAGACTGTACCATTGGATTCAAAATACATAAAAACCCCAAAAATGACTGTAAAAACTCTGCAAATGGACAATGGCTCATCCAACAATGACCTCTCCTACATGTGACCTCCAAGCTTCCCTGAACTTGAATGAGGAAAAAATACCTGTACAAGTCCTCCAATGGATCTGAAACCTATCCCAATGTGTTCATAGCATAATAAACAGTCAGAAATGACTATTCAGTCTAAGAAAATGGATATGTGCTCATCTGAGCAATGCCTCAAACAATGAGGGCTTCAATGGTCCCTGGAGCTTCCTCAAGCTTCAATGG
Organism: Picea mariana; assembly: GCA_032191745.1. Lineage (NCBI taxonomy): Eukaryota > Viridiplantae > Streptophyta > Pinopsida > Pinales > Pinaceae > Picea > Picea mariana. Next base: position 54,709 of record JASDQU010738046.1, on the reverse strand, counting down.
TTAAAAACCTGCATTAGAAATCTCCAAATTCCTGTAAATACCTCACTAATGGACTCAGAATGTCCAAAAACCCCTAGCTGGGCTTTTATAGCTCCTGATTTGGTCAAAAACTCAAAAAGTTATGGCCTCTGCCATTTTTCCCCTTCAGGCTTGTTGTCTCCTGTTCGCCATTTCGCACCCTGCCAAAAAAAACTTGGCCTCTGAGCGTTTTCACCTCCAAAACCTATCCCCCACGCGCGTTCCCGAAATTGGTGCAAAATTTCGATTAGTTAACGGAATCAAAGCCCCCCGAATCGGAGGTGTTGGGCGCATGGGGGGCCATATGGCCACGTCCCAGCGCAAATTTGGGGCTAACTGTTTGTTTTGTAAAATGGTGCGTGACAAGTGGCGGCAAAATGAAATCGTTTGAAATAAACCCCAAATTAAAATCCACGCATACAATATATTTGGGTCCCACGCGCATGTACATTTTACATGGTTTTACGTTGTTTTAATTGAACCACAGTACATATATATTCCCCCGTGTATACAATCCGTTGCGGTCATATGTGTTGGAAAAATGGAACCGTGTTCCAATGAAATATACCCCGCGCATGGTTTAATGCACTGCCACATATATATGTATAGAATTACAATGTAATATGTTGCCACATTGTAATATATAACGCGCCATTAACAATGCATTGGTCACATGGATGGGTTAATAACATTGAACCGCGATACAAATGTTTAAACCACCACCCGCGCATGCTATCAACGGACGGTCATGTGGCATAAAATGTGACCTTGGGCTGGGGCTTAGCCCTGGCCCTACCCCCCGCCGGAAGAATCCAATGCAAATTCAAATTATTTAAAACCAACATACGTTGCAAAGCCAACGCGTGGCACATTGGCGAGTGGTCATTTGTTAAGTTTCGTGTGTGGAGAGGTACCGGTTTCAAAACCCGTGGAATATCAAAAGATTTTTAAACAATGGACCCATTAACCAAACCCAGGGTGCCACGTGGCATCCCTTGAGTGGGCCATGTGGCACCCTTCCATTCGCCCAAGAAGATGCCACGTGTCGCCATACGATTCGTCCAGCTATAACCATTAAATGCCTGCCACGTGTTGCAACTTGGTTTGCCAACCAACAGCTAATCACCAACCGCCACGTCATCCTGGGCCACGTCGGATGATGATGTCAGCATGTACCACGTGTCACCCATCCAGTGGTGACACGTGTCACTTCCAGATTGGTCCAACCGTACCCTAAAAATGCCAAAAATGCATGACACGTGTCATGCCCAAGAGCTGCCATGTGTCCCGTACGGTCCTGCCACGTCACTATACAGCCGCCACGTCTGCTGTACGGCCTGCCTAGTCAGCATCAAAATTTTGCCTGTTTGGCCCGACGAACAGATCGTGATAAATTCTCCATACGGACTCCGTTTGTGAAAGTAAATATACCGCCGGAATCAGGAGAATGAGACGGACGCAATGGTACTGGTTTTGTCACAATCCGAGCACTTTGAAAATTAAGCAAATTTTAGACCCCTGGTCCAGATTCTGATCACATTGACTGGTTCGATCCTCAGGGGATGCATTTTCTAAACTCTGATGTTGTTTTCAAAGAATATTTTCAGAAGGTTAGATGTCTCACCTTCTTTGAGAAGCTGCAAGGTTACAACATAGAGGTGGAAAAGTAGTTTTCCCTAAATTTTGATGGTACAAAGACGATCAGGATTGGGCCACTTGAGTTCTTAGTTTCAGAATAGACCATTTATACTGCTATAGAGATGAATTCACATGGAGACATATGGTTCAAAGGTATTCCTTTATACTTCACATTTTCAAATGACTATTTCAAGCCTGAGCATCATAATGAATAATAATCTATTGGAGTCCCAAGAAAACACATGATTGAACAATTTGATAAGATATTGAGGGTGATTCATAGGTATTTCACTTGTGAAGGGAATTTTAGCAAGGTGTATCGATATCATATAAGGTTGCTAATGCATTTTACAGGCAATAAACCCCTTAACTTACCTTTCTATCTGTATAGGAGTATTTGAAAAATGGAAGATAGGGTACAAGATAAATCTAAATAGATTGAGGCTAGTTTGTTTCATTTTTCCCTTATTAAATTGTTAGTACTGGAAGAAATTAATAAAACCCATATAGAATGGGAATCATTTTTAGCATCAACAGGGTTTCCCTAAGAAACCAGTACTTCCAAATCAAAAGAAAATACACCTTTCTCAGCTAAAAAGGTAGTCTCACCAGGCACTGAAAGTTCTAAGAGGAAAAGAAGAAAAATATCGGTTGAATAGATAAAATGAGATGATGAGAGTGTTCCTAAAACCTATGGAAGAATAAAGAAGGGCAGGGGAATGGAAACTATAAACCCTGGAAAGCCTTTAACTAGGTTTTTTGTCAAGAAAATTACTCTCTCGGTCGAAGATGTAATAGAAGCTCTTGTTCAACATGAAATTATAGAAAATGTTGAGATATAATATTCATCGGAAAGTAATATAACAATGCAAAGACTGAGAAAATATCTTAAAGAGGCACAAAACACCATAGTGCAAATAAGGGAGGAGAAAAGAGAAATCATCATCAAAGTCTCTGAAAATATTGATACATATGAAGAGGCCCTAGAATAAAAAAAATATGGTAAAGAGGTATTTGCCTTTACATAGACAGGTTAAGCACCTTTATAAGAAAAACATGGTCCTACAATTAGAAAATAGAGTACTAAAGAAGGAGTTGCAGCAGAGAAAAGAAGAAGAATCCAAGAGGAATCTGGATTTACTAGCTCAAGTGGTATCTGAATGATTTGTGGATGGTAAGAGGTTTCCCACTAGTTTTGTTTTAGTTTTGATCCTTAATTTCACATCAGTGGGTCAAACCATAGTTTTGCAACTATGGGACACTTAGGATTTGGATTTTGGTTACTCCAAGCAATATTTTTGAGCAAGGATTATGCATTTCATGGTTCATCATACTTATATGTATGAGTCCAGAATCCTAAATGGTTCTTACACAACAAACATAAGTAAGATGATTGAAAACAGATAAGAACAGAACTTTCACAGTGAGTTCTCACTGCAAAAATGTTGAAGATGCAGTTTCATAGCAAGCAATATCCTCACACTGTGAAAGTACACCAAACCTCCAAATCAACATCCAATCATATTAGAGCTGGAGTACAAGTGTTATATGGACATCAAGATTCAAAGGACCTAACTTTTTGTCATTTAGTTGATGTATTTAAGTCATAATATGTATATATTTGGTCAATCAACACTATTTCCTAGTTTGAAGCAGTGAATTTGCAATTTAGTTGCAGTTTGTTTTGGTTAAGTTGTAACTTGTTCTAAAGATAGAGAAACTCCATTAATTCGACTCTTATGATTTGTTATGACATGTATCTCTATATGTTGTAATGAAAAATATGTAAAAATGGTTCGAGTGTGTGAGAACAAGACTTTATTGTGCTCATATAACTATCTGAACATTTTTCAAGGTGATCAATACAAAGGATCATAACTTTTAAACTCATATATCCATGTGTTAATAGCTTAAAGTATGTGTTTCTTCTTGTGAATGTTTATGTTACCTCAACTTCCATTTGAATATTTAAGTCTTCTGGTATTTGATTGAAAATCTATGGTTCAAAAGTCATTTTAAAATGCTTTGAATCATGTCAATTACGTACTCCACCCTTTATTCTTAAAATCACATTAGAATTCATCCGTAGATAGATGCTCTGATATGATGATATATTTTATTTTTATCCTCTACCATGCTACAATGAGAATTTGCGACTGAGAGATATTAGATACCTTTCCTCTATAACATAAAATATGATTTGATTGCATGATATGAGGGCAATAAATCTTATGTTTAACCTCTAATTCATATTTGGAGTTGACCTGGCGATTGGACTACTATCCCCGCGAATTTCCAAAAATTCTAGAACTCTGTCCACTTTCGCTGCAAAACTGCCTTAAAACTTCTGCAACTGATAATTTTGACCTTTATCCAAAATGAAGAACTGGGTTGGATTATGTTTTTGTCAGCTAGTTAATATGATTATGATGCTTCTCCAAAAAATATTTCAGCAAAACCAAGTTCATGGATTGCAAGAAAACCCAAAAATGGATGTAGGTGACGGTGGCTCATTTCTCCAAAGCTGTGAAGTATTTTGACTTGAAATTAAGTGAGTTTATTCATATTACCCTAATGCATATCCTTTAAAAATTTCATGGAAAATAGGCACATGGTTCAAAAGTTATGAATAAAATACACTTTTGTAAAGAATTTTTGCAGCGAAGCCCTGTTCGAGCACTTTCGCAACGAACTTTTGCAGTGAGCCTCGAACTATTTATTTATGTGGAATACATGTACAAGCATGATTTTAAAGGATTATGTTACGCTTGTACATGTCATATCATTCCCTCAAGACTCTTTGATGACATAATAACATGACTTTGAACTTATAAATGATGACAAATACTCTATGATGACATGTGACTAATGGACTTGACTAAATTCTATTCAAGACTAATTACTCTCTTATGACATAACATGACCATTAGGATTAATAAAAAATGATGTAATAACCTCTAATTTGTCTCATTAAATGACCGAAAGACTTCATAATTACCAAAGAACTTGAGATATGACTAATTTAACCATGTGATTGAACTTTGGTAAGTAACCAAATGGTAACATATACACTCATACAAAGGCCAAACTTGACTTGAAAAATGTTCTTCAAAGACCATAACATGACTTCAAATATTAAAACAAAACACATATCCTAAATATATACATTTGTACATTTATGGACACTAACAAGGTCCACACCAACAGCTTAATCAAAACCCATCAAAATTCACACCAAAAATAAAGAGAACTTCGCCCAAAAATTGATTTTTTTTGTCCCAACAGAATATCATCAAACCGTCCTAAGCTATACCAATAGCCTCATTTTAAAATCCTTTGAATCGTGTCAATTAAGTAATCCAACCTTTCTTCCTAAAATCACATTGGAATTCATGCGTAGATAGATGCTCTGATGTGATGATCTTTTTTCTTTTTATCCCCTGCCATGCTACAACGAGAATTTGTGACTGAGAGACATTAGCTACCTTGCCTTTGTAACCCGATAGTTCAATTATTGAGTTATTGATCATATTATTTTGTACTCATCCCTTGAATCCATTCCAAACTATATCCTTCTCCTAACTCTACCACCAATTATTTCTTAAACTCTTCCCTATATGAAGATATAGCCACTGTACCCAATTAGATAGACCGTCATTCTTAAATGTGCTATAATTTAAATGAGAGTGGCCTCTTTATATTGGAAGGGAAAGCTTCTGATCCTAAAGTTGGTTATAGGTTACCTCTGTGACTTTCCTTTCACAATGGGGAAATTTACAGAGTGATAACATGCCCTTACCTTCAAAAAGGCAATCTTGGTGGTCTTAGCACCTCTTGGATCCAAACTTTGTTTAAGATATGGGAAGCATTCATTTTCCCCAATATGTTCACTACCTTGAACAACCTTGCAGCACTCACCCATGTCATATTCTCCAACATAGAATCCTACGTCTTCATGCTTCATCATAGATTCTACCATAATGGGATCATTAGTCCCTTGGCCCCTCTTGTCAATCCCTTGGCGATCATATCCCCTATTCTTCATCAATTTAGAGCCTATGCCTGTGGTATGTAATTAAAAATTACCAATTGGTTCATCTCTTGATTCATAAAGAGAAAATAATTTAGAATACGTGCTTACCATGTTTATCCCAGTCATGATGCAAGCATTTTGTGTAAAAGTGGAAGGCTCTACTTCTTTCTTTGTCACTTAAACTTCTTCTTGAAGTTTCAACAAAACATTTCTCCTTGGTTGTCATTTCTCACTATAGTTGTTCCATATTTTGAGTAAACTTATTAAATTGCTAATAATCCAACTAAATTTCCATCTTTGCTAAATGCATGCACTAAGCTCTACATCTACCTAAACTTGACATGGAGTAGGCATGTGATTCTTGGTGTTTTTTCAATTGTTCCAAGTACTTCTATTTGATGTTTTTCCATTGGCACCCAAAAGGTTACATGCATAATAAAGGTTCCCTTCAGCAAAAAAAATACACCCTTGGACCCCCATTGTCATTCAAAATATAGCATTACATCATATTTGAGACTTAGGGGGTCAAAATCCACCCTTAGCTAGAGATAGGAAGAAGTTATTGTTGCCGCCTTTATACGCACCTGGGTAACATGGAATAAATATTCAATCCACTCGGTGTGTCCTTGGGGGCAAGTTAGAGTTAAGGTGTTTTCACCTAATCCTCAACTCCTTTGTCTATGAAAAATCCTAGCGAAGCCAAGGGGGGTAGTCCCTAAGAAAATAATCTAAGGCTTAAACTGAATCTAAGCAACTAGTATTCTAGGAGTTTATTGCATAAAACAATATATGAAGTAAATCTATTTAAAGAGCACATATATATTAACCACCACAAGATACATAAAGAAATACTTGCAAAAAAGGATACTTTAGATAACAGATGCAAGTTAAAGGAAATACTTCAAGATAAATAACTGAAAGTAAATTACTTGAAGCAAATGGCTTTGTAAATGAAAAATGAGACTAGTGCTTTAAAGGTATCGTGGGCAGTTGCAGATCACATATTTTATTAGATTTATTGATAGTAGGTTAATGAGATAAATTTTATTTGCAGGGAAATAAAGTTTTTGAAGCTAATCTATATTTTTCCTCTAGAGAGGTTATCCCTTTATCTCAAATATTTGCTAAGAACTTTTTGAAACCCAGTAGTTTCACCAAGAATCCCACCAGAGGTGCCATAGGTCCAACACTGAGGGGAACAAGGCTGAGGTATTCAGTGAAACTTCTCACAGTCCCCCTAGGTGGTTCTTAAATCCAAGCGATAATTCTCTTTTGAGATTTTCCTATTAATATCACTCCACATTGACCATCCCAACATGTATGAAACTTACTCCTAGCAGATCGAGACAAGATCACAACTAGAAGGGTCAGGAACAACACTGAGAGTTGAGGGGAAATGTTTATTTTAAACAAGAAAGAAAAGTACTAAAAGGGAAATGTTTTTTAATTACTAGTCTTCACTGACCAGCCTCTTGCGAGGATATGAGGAGACAATTTATTTCCAACTTTGAAATTGCATAAAATAAAATCTAAACTAGCAATTAATGTTCTACTCTGCAAAAGAAAAACTAAGCTAGTTGTGATTTATTTTAACCTTATTATTTATGTGAGACTGTTTGAATTCTATAGCACAAGGAAAATTGAAAGTAAATTTGAAAGACAGATAGTCCAACACACAAAACCAACCCCCCCTAGGGGAAATGAAAAGTGATGCCTCCTTTGGCTCACTAATTTTATTATCTCGGTTACAATGGTATCTTTTAGAGACTTGGGATCCTTATATGAATGGATAAAAAATGAATTACAATCCTTTTACAGATGTATACAAGTATAGGTACTTCAAGGGGTTCTTGAGACTTCAAAAATTCCAAAATTAGGCATCATTTTCCTTTATCTTTTCATTAAACCTACAAAAAAAATGAGTTAATTGGGGCAAAGATACCCAAAAATTGATTGGAAGACCCTGCAAAAAGTGTTAGTCAATGTACATAGAATTACATAAAATTTAGCTAAGTAAAACTACACTAAAATAAGTCAAAGAGCTAAGTAAAACAAGAAAGAGAAGGCCTTTTCTTTTTTATATTACTTGTTTTCCAAAAACAAAAAGTAATATCACAAAGATGCCTATATATAACCTTTAATCCTTTATAAATTGAAACTACTCTTAGCTTTTAAATTTTTTAAAAGAAATTGAAGCTAGAAGTAGACTGCAAACTAGATTAAGAGAGATCTAATCTACTTTCTTTACTATGCAAAGAAAAATAAAACTTATGATGATCCTTTTAAGTGATACCTTTACTTCGCAGGAAAATAAAGTAACCCAAAATAGTTTAGATTTGTTTGAGAATGAGATGAGAGGAAATGCCCTTTAAACCCTTGGAATGCTTGGGCAAAATGGTGTTTTCTTGGCATGCAAAGATGGTATATTGTCCTTTTTGAAACTTGAAGAATAAGAGGATGCAAGCAAGCTCCACTTCCTTTCAAGTATGAGATCCTACAAGCTTCAATACACTTATAAACATGGTCAAATAGTAGTATCCTTTACATATAAAATGTAGAAAGCATGTTAATCAAACAAGAAAGCATGAATTCTTTGATTGTATATGAGAATTAACAATATTTAAAATGCAAGAAATCTTAGTAAACCATGTTAAAGAAATATAATTGATATATGAAACAAACATGTTTAATAGATCAAAACTATAATTTAACAAATTGAAACAAATGCATTAAAACAATTTCACCTCCTAAATTGGCACATGAAAATGAGCAACCACACATAAGATCCACACTATATTTTCCTCCAAATCCTTATTTATTCCAATTAAATAATGATACAATGATACAATGCAATGGAAATCCTTCATTGAGCTCCAACTAGCTTGCAATGGGAGGATGCCTTGTTTAAATAGGGAGAGGGGTGCACTTCCCAAGGAGGGATGGCACACCACTTTGAAGGGAAACCAATGCCAAGTGTTAGATATGGAGGTTCCACCTCTCTCCACACTCCTCAAATATTGACACATGGGAAACAAGTAGGTAAAGAGGGGTTCCACCTCTCAAGATGTAGGAAGCCTCCTCTTGGAGTGTGCCACCTCTCCCAAAGGGGGGCACACCCTCTCTTGGATATCACACCAAAATAAATATTGCCTCCCTTTGAATCACCATCCACCTAAAACTTAACTCAAATATTCTTTCTCTTGTATGAAACATGGCCCTTTGGGATTTATTCCACTCAAAACATGTTTAAACATGTTTCCCAGAAAATAGCATTTGCTGATTATTCCTGATATTTTGTCCTTTTTGGGTTTTGTGAGTAAAATTGACTTTTTAGTGATTAAAATAACTAATTTCACTCACAAAAGTGGGTAATTAGGTAAATTGGGTGCTCTAGGTTAAAAAAGGAGTACCCCCAAGGCATATGAAGCCTCCTAGTACCATTTTTTTAAAAACGACTTCAAATTAAAATTAAAAAATTCCATTTTACGGGAAATTGTTTATAAACTAAAAAAATAAAAAAAAATAATAAGGGGGACTTAGAACATTTCCATAAAACTTTAGGAGTATATTTAGCATGCTAATATACATTAGACACTAGTATTATATGAATTCTAAGGCCTAGCCATGACTATATACTCCAGCTTTGGAGAAATTGAGTGAAAAAACTCGGAAATTATAAATTGCTTAGACAACATAATGTAATTAACAAGTAAAAAAAACACTCTAGAGTAAAAAAACATGTCTAGGTATTAGGTGACTAAACCTTTTACAAAGTTCAACATGCAACATCTCTTATTGCAATTCCATGCAGGTTATGGAAAATGTGGAAACATGTGGTCAAGTAGATCGACTGAGCTTCTAAACTCTAAATACTAAGCATTTGATTGCTCAAACTTCAGTGGCTCAACTACAATTCCATCTAGTGCAACTCAATGGATAAAATTGGCTCCATATGGGGATGTGTTCTTGATATTTGTTTTGAAGGAAAGCATACGAGAATCCAAAATCACATGACCTGCATCATTGACACCTCATTAGTAACATGTCCATATAAAATCCAATACTAAACATAAATTGCAAAAATAACATAGATGTATATATACAAAATAAGAAAATAAAATATGTATAGAAAATGAAAAAGTAAAGTACAAAGGAGAAGGGTTTATAGAATATGATACAAAATGTGACCCCATGGACATCATATGATTTTGTTGAAAAAAAGCTTGAGGAGTTGACCATTTACTAGAAGTGTCAACTTCTCACCATCCAATATGTTAGGGATGAAAGAGTTATTGCCAGCTACATCCTGAATAATGTATGGCCCTCCCCATAAAATGTCAAACTTGCAATGACTTCCTGGATTCTCTTTCCATTTGTCCCATAGGAGGACCATATCACCTGCCTGGAAATATCTCTTTCTTGAAGACTTATCAAAGGTCTTATTTACCTTTTCCTGATTTTTTATACTTTGATCTAAGGCCTTCCCTCTACTTTCATCAAGTTCAATTATTTGATCAATTCTATTTTGGTGAAATTCTTCTTCCAAACCATATTTCTGAACAAACTGATGCACTGGAAGTTTCAGATGAACTGGAAAAGTGACATCAAGCCCGTAAACAAGCTCAAAGGGACTCTTTCTTGTAGAATATTTTTTTGTAATCTTGTCATACCATAGTGCAAACTTGATATTATCATCCCATGAAATCTTATTATCCCCAATATTTTTCTTAAGGATAGTTATTAAGTTCTTATTGCTAGAATCAACAAGACCATTTCTTTGGGGATAGTAGTTTGAAGAGTGGGACAATATAATGCCATAATTGTAACATAATGAGGATAATTTTGTTGAACTAAAGGCCTTGGAATTATCAATAGTTATATTTTCTGGCACATTGAACCTAGTGATAATCTTATCTTCAAAAAATCCATGACCACTTTGTCAGTTGTAGACTTGGTAGGTATAGCTTCTACCCACTTTGTGAAGTAATCAGTTGCTGTGATTATCCAAGTATATCCATTACTTGAATTATCTTTAAATTGACCATTGAAGTCAAGCCCCCACTATTGAAAAGGGTATTCTACCACTACTGGCTATAAGGTTAAGGTTGCTAGCTTCTACTTCCTACTGAACACATGACAGTACTGACAAGCCCTAACCATTTTATGCACATTTGAAAAGATAGTGGGCCAATAGTAACCTGCTCTAAGGATTTTGTGGGTAGTATTTTTGGCTACAAAATTCCCACCACAAAATCTTGAATGAAAATCAACCAAAAGTCTTTTGGACTCAATCTCATCAACACACCTAAGTATCACCCCATCGAGGTTCCTCCACCCCAATCCATCATGTATGATATAATACTTAGTTGTTGTTAACCTTAATGTTATTCTTTTGTGACCAATTGAATGACTTGGGCATGTGATATTAGAAAGAAAGAAAATGATATGAGCATACCATTCGTGTTGTTCTAACTTTTGATGTTCTGATGATAAGGCTGGCCTAGATTGACAGTTTTGAAAAACTAGGTCCAAAGCTTGTTCATTTACTTCTGTTAGCATTTGAGCTAATCCTTGACCTTTGACTAATTTAGTGGGTTTTATCTCTAAGTCATACTCTTGCATCTTGGAAACCCATTTTCCCCTGACCCCCAAGCAATCTTGTTGTCCAAGAATATATTTTACTGTTGGGTGAGGTACATACCTCACAACTTTTGAATATCCTATGTAAACTCAAAAATTCTTAAGGGACTTGACCAAGAAATATTCTTGCTTTTCCATGGTTGTGTAATTAAGTTTAGAGTTTTGCAATTCCTTGCTCATGAAATAAATGGGTTTCTCTTGACCATCGCCATCCTTTTGGAGAAAAAACCCTACTATAGTATCTTCAGAAGCAAAGGAAAATATCTAAAAGTCTTTGGAATAATTTGGACTAATTAGCAAAGGAGATTTACCAATTGAGTCCTTAATGTTTTTAAAAGATTGTCTTCCTTCTTATGTATGCTGAAAATTGACATCCTTCTTCAAGATTTTGAGGATAGGATTCATGGTCTCGTCTAGGTTTGGGATGAACCTCCTAACAAAGTTGATTTGGCCAAGGAAATATTGGAGGGATTTCTGGGTTTGGGGAAAAGTGACTCCTTGTATGGTTTACAGCCTTTCTAGGTCTATTTTTACCCCATCCTTTGCAATGATATGACCCAACAACTTTCCTTCATCAACACCAAAAATTGATTTAGCTGGATTCAAGGAGATGCCATATTTCCATCATCTTTCAAAAACTTGTCTAAGATGATCCACATGATCTAATATTTATTTTGAGAAAACAGTCAAGTCATCGTGATAGATTTCAATGATTTTTCCCAACAATTCATGGAAGGAAAAATGTATGGCCCTATGAAAGGTAGATCCTGTGTTTAATAATACAAAGGGCATTGTTAGGTACTCAAAAGTGCTCCATGGTGTGGTGAAGGTTGTTTATTTTGATCCTCCTTCCTCCCCAACACCTGATTATAACCAGAGAATCCATCCAACATGGACATTATTTTGGAACCAGTAACTCTTGGAATAGAGTTTCCATGTTGGGTAGGGGAAAGTTATCTTTAATGCATGCTATATTTATATTTCTAAATTGAATGCATAGTCTTATTTCCCTGCTTTTATTTCTAACTACTACTAAGTTAGAACACCATGAAGGGTGTCATTTTGTAGCAATGATTCCAACATCCAACATATTTTTGAGTTCATCTTGGACCAATGGTGCTAACTTAGGATTTATTCACCTAATTTTTTGCCGGATAGGTTTTCTGTCTTCTTTGAGTGGGATAGTATGTTGAAACACATCATATTTGTAAGCTTTGAGTTCATCTAATGTGAATGAAAATACATCCCTATACTCAGGGAAAATACTTATTAATTCCTCTCTTTCCTTTTCAGAAGTAACTTTTTCGATTTTTATGAGCCTTGGAACTTCCTCTGTCCGAATGTTTATTTCAATGTAACTACCAGGTTTTATTATTTATTTTTTCTTTTTATGCATGCCATTCCTGTAAAAGATATTTTCTAAAGAATTTATTCCTCTAGGAACTGGATTTTTTATGGGATTTTCTTCCTCAATATAGTATTTCCCCTCTTCTTTGTAGATGACATTGAATATGGATAATTCCTTAACATTATGGATGAATCTTAAGATTTGCTCATCATCTCTGAAAACTTGCCAGTGATCAACATTGTCTGGAACTGAAGGCCTAAATATTATTTCCAACTTTCCTTTTCCTTTTATTAGGTCCTCTGAGGGCTGGAGGTTTGAAGCTACTACTGCCAAATTGTCAACTAAGTTGTTTTCATCCCTAGCAATTCCAATGAGATCTATAGAATAAAACAATTTTATAGTATCCCAGATGGCATTTATGTATCTTTTCAATCTTTCACTTTTGCATGCATACTTATTTTTTACCTGGAGAATCACCAAATCTGAATCACCTTTAATATTTAATATTTTAATCCCCATGTCTTTATAAATTTCCAATCCAAGTAGAAGTGCCTCATACGCAACCACATTATTTGTTGCTTCAAACTCTAGTCTGAAATAAAAATTGTATGACTTCCTTGTTGGTGAAACTAGAAAAATTCCCGCCCCTTATCCTGGCCTTGAATGTGCACCATCAAAGTTCATCTTCCAAGATTTATTACTTTTCTTTTCATCCTTAAATTTTTCTTCAACTGGTGCTAGGAAGTTTTAACATATTGATAAATTAACCATGTCAGACATTTGGCATAAGAACTCATTCATTGGATCCTTGTGATCCTCAATGTGATACTTTCTTTCTGTTTCTCTAAAGAGCCTAAAATTCTCAGTTGATGGAGGAGGGTAAGGTATATTTGCAAATGTTAGATACATATTTAGGAAACCTCCCACGTGAGCTCCCCATTTCTAGAAATAAGCATACCCCAAGCATCTGTCACATCGATTTCAAGCACATTCATTTTGAAAGCAAAATCTGGGAGGAAAGATATCTTGATTGGAAAATCTATGATAATCCCATGGGTTTCAATTTCCATGGAATCCATGGAACAGACATTGTGATAAGGTCATGTAACTTTAAGACCTAATATTTTCATGATCCTCTTAGTATTAATGTTGGATGAAGCTCCAGAATCATACATACAATTATGCAACCATTGATCATTTATTTCTAAGGACACAAAGAAGGGAGGATTTTCTTCGTTGGTTCTATATCTACTAGTTAAAACAACTGGACGATCTTCTAGATGTTCCTTTTCTTTTTCTTGATTTTTGACAATAATTTTATCACTAGGAACATTTATTGCTTTGAGAATATTTTCCTTTTGTGAAGAAATTTTGAGAGGATCTGACACTGGAACCAAAACTTTTGCATTTGAAATATAATTACCTAAATCAACAGTTAGATTAGTAATTGGAGGAGTAATTACCTTAGAAAATTTTGTTTTTCACTTTTTTGGACCATCCTTCCCTTTTTGTTGGTAGACTATACCTTTGTGCCTGGCCATTTCTAAAATATGCTCATTTGTGGGATTTTGTCCGTACAACTTTATAAGATTGTCATAATCTTCAACTACATCATTGGCTTGCTCCCTTATTTCTTGAATTTGGATCTAATAATCCATTGATAAGGGGTGAGCTTCACCAAAATTGTTGATGCGATTATAGTTTCTTGAGTTTCCCACAAAATTGCTTGTTTGAGGAAAGCCTTGTTCATTTATCTGAAAAACGATTAGGTAGGTAGACTCTTCATGAAATTCTCCACAAGCTCTACAAAAGGGTGGTATTTCTTCATTTACCACATTATTCGATTCCAACTTGTTAGGGTCCTATAATATATTCATTTGTTCTCCAGTATTTTATTTCATAATTTTTTTTGATCAAGTTGAAGTTGCTTTCATGATAATGTGCTCAAGGGTAATGGTCAAGTGATATATCGAACGTTTCAAACAATTCCAAGTTGAAGGTTAAAATCCAATGTTGTCACATGGTAAGTTGTAATTATGATGCATCCATATAAGTTTGTTGAATGTTTAGAGTGGCTAAATCAATTGTTTTCCTGAATTTTGTTATATGCCAATTGTGGCAGAAAGTTTGGTTTTCGGTAGCTAAAAGGTTGAAATCGTATAGTCGTTAGCTACCGAAAGTTAAAACTTTAGGTAGCTAATTGTCTTATTCATGCCTATCGTCAGATGCCAAAAGTTTTGAATATATCAAGGGTTTAAAAAGGGTCTTGTCACTCCCATATCGATGATTGTACGCAGGTCATGATTTGTTGTTATGCTGTCGAAACCGCTCTCGAAAATCATTCGTTCGATCTTCAGGAAGGAATTATGATCCATTTATCTCTTGTCCAAATCAAGAAATCATAACCCTAGATCGTGCCCACACATTTCAATTGATCCTGAAAAAATGGTCACGAGTCTTCCCATGCTTTGAATCGGTCGATTATTGGTTTTTGATGGTTTTAAAGCTACCCACAGTTTCCCAAACCTTTCATCCTTTGAATCTATCCTCATTTCTTACTGTTCTACCTCACTTCCATGTTCATTTGAGTTCATCATTCACCTTCACATACCCTGGACACTTTGTAATCTATACAGTTTCTTTTAATCATTTTCAGGAATTCTGGTAATGAAGATCTCAACAGGAGGTACCCTTCTGAGGAAGGAACTACATGATACTTCATACCTTGAGGCTCACCTTGAGGCCTGCGAATTATTCAAAGAGGTTGGATGCTATAGCTTCTACCAAAAGCTCCAGGGGTACCATCAGGGTATTACAGAATCATTTTCCAAGAGCTTTGATGGCTTTAAGGTTCAACGTGGGCCTATGGTGATGCAGATAGATGAGGCCAGTGTTGAAGCAACTACATAGATGAATGGTGAAGGAGAAAGGTTTTTTAAGACCACCTCAATCAAGGAAATCGATTTTAGATCATTCCTCAAAGAAGAACATCAAAATATGAAATGGCATAAAGATATTCCCAGGAGCTACTTGGAGGATAAATGGAAAACATTGTTAAAGATGATACAAGTTTACATCACTTGTGAGGGGAGAAATGGAAGAACCATGCTCTACCACTTCAGAATTATCCTCCATTTCACAGGTAAGGAACCTCTGAACATGCCCTTTTACCTCCTTAAGAGTCTTACCAAGATGGCTTCTAAAGCTCAGGCCAAACCTCAAAAATCTAGTAGCAGTCTATTTCATCATGGCCTAATCAAGTTGATACTCTTAGATGAGATCAGAAGAAGGAATAAATATTGGGACATCATTCTGTTTTGGGGAGAATTTGGGCAAGAATGTCAACCAAATAAAGGAGGAACTCCCTCACAAGAATTAATCTCCCCAAAAACTAGTAAAAGGAAAATAAAAGCACTATCACCTGTACAAACTGCCAGAAAATATTCTCCATCAAAATCATAGAAAACAAAAAGGAAGTTACAGTTTGGAAAAAGTGAAAAGGATCAAGAAAAAAATAGAGCAACAAACGTCCTAAACCTACCATATTATGATTCTGATTCAAAGCCCTTAGCTGTATAAATGGAAGCATAGCCATCAACTGTAGAAATGGAAACCCCTGAAGAAGCTGGAACACCATCAAAAAAGAAGGTCAGCAAAAATCCTAAGGTCTAGAAACTGAAAGAAGAAAATGTTGAGTTATAGGTGATAGAGAGACATCTGAAGAAGGAAAATGAGACTCTTAGATAGTCATCTATCAAAATTGGTTATTCATTGGATCAATTAGCTATCAAGTATGAAATTGTAAATCGTAAGAAAAAGAAGCTTGCCAAATAGAATGGAAGATTAAAGAACATGAACAAGGTGTTGAGGTTTAAGATTGTCCACAAGAAGCTAAAACCCAAAGATCACCTTAGGCTTGATACCCTAGCTGAAGATGCCCTTGATTTCAAATATGGTGGTTATGATAGATGAAGCAGGGTCAATGGGAAACTCAACCAATTTTGACTAAGTTCAAGAGAAGTTACAAGTTTCTCCAGCTAAGAACCATTTCAAAATCCATAATTAGCTGTCCAAAATCATTCACAGAAAATCAACAGCTAATACACTCTGTTTTGTCCTCATTAGTTGTCAAAAGTTTTGTTATCCGTAGAAAACACAGAGATCTCCTCAGATCAAGGAAAATGGATTATTTAATGATCTCGAAGGATTCCAGAACAATTTGCTAGTTATGAATCGTCCTCCATATGTTGTTGTCCAGTTCAGATCGAATTATATTGGGTTTTTGAAGAAAGTCAAAGTATAGCCCTTTTCTTGGGATTTTGTTTTATTTTCCCTAATTTGATGATCATAGTCAGCAGGAAGTTATTGTTATTTTTACCCTTTCAGTGGTAAAAATCAAATGTATTGTAATGAATTCAAGATATTTGGTATTATTTTGAAAGAGATCAAATCTCTATTTTGACAGAATACTAATTAGGTATCTGCAAAAATATCTAGAAAGAATTAGAGAAAGGATTTGATCCCCTAGTCTGTAGGATCTAAATGTAATGGGAAACTACAAAAAATAGAATGCAATATAGCATAAGGGTTGGACCTAAAGGGAAGGATGGTATTGAAATATTACCATCTATTTTAAATACTGCCAGGATGGTTTCAACTGACTCTTTTTTATGAATACAAAGACATTTATGCTTCAAGATTCCTGTGTCATTGTTATGTGGTGAAGTGTTCCTTTCTGTAATTTGTTTTCTCTCTGGTTTCAAATTATGTTATCTTTCTTTATTGTTTATAATAATTTTATGTTTCAGGATTTGTTTCAAACACCTTGTTATAGCTTTAAACAATATTCATGTTTTTCTTCTGAAGTTTGAATGTAGAATTTGGATATCACTGCTCTGCATTTGAAGTGAACCCTAATTTGTTCCTCTTTTCCCATCTCACAAACTACAAGGATATACTGACATTATTACCTTTCCTTGTTACATAATGATCTCATTTATTCATCCATTGATCACCTTAACCTTTGTTGGCTCCATTTTGCCCAATGGACCTCTTTTGTTGTCTCAACCAAAAACTCAAAAAACAAACCTTTTATCCTCATAAATAGCCTAATATCCAATACAAACAAAGTTAGATCATACAGAGAGATCCCTCTCTGAGTATTGGAGGGATATATCCTTGAATCCAAGTGGTTTTGTGGTTACCTCTATCAATTTATCCCTCAGCCTGAGAAATTACGGAGTGCTAACATAGTGGCGACCATACTGGGGACGTTCCTCAAATAGCATATCAAGTTCCATATCTGATTATTGATGGTGGACAGTGATCAGACACAAGAAGGATGAAATCATTCACCTGGTGACTCCAATAAACTCCAGATCAGTTCTAATTTAGAGACTCCACTGGAGGAAGAACCTGAAACATGAACAAGCAATCTAGAAAGATCAGGTTTTCAAGCTCTAATTGTATTCAAGACATTCTTGGCTTTATCTGTAGTTAGTTTCTCTCTTATAATGATCCTGGTCAAGAGTACATTACTGAAGTTCATAGTGATCAGTTTCAACTTGAAGCATCTAAAAGGGTTGAGCCCATCCCTATAGCTCTGGTACTTAATCCAATAACTGTAGAGATCCCAATTAGACATAAGCCTCGGGTTTTATCTCATGTCCTAGTTAAACTTCCAAATATTTATAATCCCTTTGCTTTACCTTTGATACTAGTAAAATTCCCAGACAGATACAAGCCTCTGGTTTTTCCTCCTATTATCCATGACCTCCCTGCCAATTACAACAATAATCTACCCAGGTTTGATGGAGAAAATGTGAAGATCACTGTTGAAAATCACATCCAAAGTCTTGAGGATTTTTTTGATTTGTTCAAGGGGGAAGAAGATGATTTCTATATCAGAATTTTTTCCCTATCATTGCAAGGTAAAGTTAAAACTTGGTTTAAGAACCTTCCAACTACAAGAATTAGCAATTTCCATCAATTTGTGCAAATTTTCCTAAATAGATGGGTGATCATGGGAAATGTCTTTCTCATCCTAGAAGAGTACGACGACTTGAAAAGACAGCCAGGGGAGATGGTGAATCATTTTTCAGCTAGGTTCAATAAGGTGTATCATTCAATGCCTATTGATATAAGGCCACCCCCAGGATTAGCTCACTTACATTTCCCAAAGGCCTTCAATCCTAAGATGACATTCCAATTAAGAGAAAGGAACACTGCAACCCTTGAAGAAATGAAAAATATTGCAGTTGATGTGGAATCTAACATGTTGAACAAGAGGGAAGTTAAAAGAAATGATGAAAGATTAAACATAAAAGGAACATCTGATATCTTCAGAAATGAAACTAGATATCATGACTAAGACAATCAATGAATTGATGCATGAGATTAGAAGGAAAGAGGAACTTGATGTTCCAATACCCCATGTTCCATTTATTCCAGAGAAGACAAGGATCCATGTATCCAAGATTTTTTCAGCTCAGCCTTGGTATCCTAAAACACCAAATGATTACTACATGTATTCAATCCACGACATAGCCAAATATGAAGCTCAAAATCAGATGGTGGTGGAAAAAACTCTCAAGATGATGTGCATGTTTGATGACCTTGCATATATAGATGATTTTCCCGAATACAATCATCAATACAATGATTATATGGTTTATATTAAGGCTAATTGTTCAAATCAATCAGCAATATCTCCATGGGGAGAAGAAGCCCAGTTATCACAACACAAAAATGGCCATCAAACTTTGCATACCAAGCAAGATTGCAAGGATGAAATTGCCGAAAGTTTTCAAGAAAAAACAAAATACTTTCCCCTATGTTTTGATTCACTCCCGAGAGAACATTGCAAGAAGATTGTAAATAAGAAGGATGAGGAATGTTGTAATAAATCAGTTGAGGAAAACAGGGATGAGACAAAACCTTCTTCAGATCCAGAAGTTTGGTCTCTAAGTCATCTTGAATGTCAAATTTTAGATGAAATCAAAAAATATGAAACAGATGATGAATTGATCTGGTTTGATTCCCTTCCCTTATGTTTTAATTCATTTCAGATTGTAAAAAGGAATCTTGGTCACATTGTGGTTCACAATCATGGGGAAAATTAGGAGGTGTCAGTAGAACCAATGTTGCATCCATCTAAAGAACTACATGACCCAATAGTTGATATGTTGGATGGTTTGTGTTTTCAAAATCAGTTTCCATTTACTTGTAATGATTTCAAAATATTTTATGATATGGATATGATCAGACAATCTGCTCCATTGTCTCGTTCAGTAGAAGTATTAGTACAAAACTCATTAGATGAAATACAAACGTGTTCCAAGTTGTTTGAAGACATGGAGAGCACATGTGTTGTACCTGGTCATGAAGTTGAATTGACCAAGTCATAATATCTAGTGATGAGTCGATTCTATCTTGATGCACTGACTATTTATATGGAAACATTTTTCATCATAGAGCCACAATACATTTACAGTATATATGTTGTCTATCAGGCTTATCAATATCCTTGTAATGAATATCAGGCCGAAAAACTTTATTACATATAATTAACAAATTCGTTTCTAAGTTGGGTGAAAAACAGTGAAAGAGCCAAGGTACCATATCCAATATTCGATTGGTTATATTGGATATTCCATATTGATTAAGGTCATGCATTCTAATGTTTAGAATAGGATTATATGTGCATAAATAAGTTTACCAGATAAACATTTTTCAATTATCAGATTTTCAGTATGCAAATAGGCTTGCCGGGAAAGCAGTTGGTCTATATTATTTCTATTTCACTTCAAAAGTCAGTCCAAGTCCAAATGGATGATCAATTGGTTTTCAGTCACAAAGTCTCAAGACAGATTGAGGTACAAGTTGTGGGATCAGCCCAATGGATAAGGCACTGATTTACGAATCTGGAGATCTGATATTCTTGACACCTTCTTAGGAGCTGCCATCCCCAATTGGATCCTATGTTAGGGTCATATAATATAGTCATATGTTCTCCAGTCTTCTATTTCGGAATTTTTCTGATCAGGTTGAAGTTGCTTTCATGATAAGGTGCTCAGGGGTAATGGTCTAGTGATATATCCAGTGTTTCAAAACATTTGAGGTTGAAGGTTAAAATCCAATGTTGTCACATGGTAAGTTGGAATTATGATGCATCCATATAAGTTTGTTGAAGGTTTAGAGTGGCTAAATAGTTGTTTTCCTGAATTTGGTTATATTCCAATTGTGGTAGAAAGTTTGGTTTTTGGTAGCTAATAGGTCGAAATATTATATCCGTTAGCTAATGAAAGTTAAAACTTTTAGTATCTAATCGGCTTATTCACGCCTATCGTTAGATGCCAAAAGTATCAAATATCTCAAGCGTTTAAAAAGGGTCTTGTCACTCCCATATCGACAATTGTACGCAGGTCATGATTTTTTGTTATGCTGCCAAAACTGCTCTTGGCAATCATTCATTCAATCTTCAGGAAGAAATTATGATATATTTATCTCTTGTCCAAATAAAGCAATCATAACCCTAAATCATGCCCACCCATTTCAATTGATCCTGAAAAAATGGTCACGAGCCTTCCCATGCTTTGAATCGGTCGATTGTCGATTTGTGATGGTTTTAAAGCTACCCACAGTTTCCCAAACATTTCATCCTTCAAATCTATCCTCGTTTCTTACTGTTCTACTTCACCTCCATGTTCATTTGAGTTCATCATTCACATTCACATACCCTAGACACTTTGTAATCTGCACAGTTTCTTTTAAGTGTTTTCAGGAATTCTGGCAATGAAGATCTCAATAGAAGGTGCCCTCTTGAGGAAGGAACTGCAGGATACTTCATACCTTGAGGCTCACCCTGAGGCCTATGAATTAATCAAAGAGGTTTGATTCTACAGCTTCTTCAAAAATCTCCATGGGTACCATCAGGGTAGTACAGAAGCATTTGCCAAGAGCTTTGATGGCTTTAAGGTTCAACTTGGGCCTATGGTGATGCAGATAAATGAGGCCAATGTTGCAATAGCTACAGAGATTCCTGGTGAGGGAGAAAGGTCATTTAAGACCACCTCAATCAAGGAAATTGATTTTATATCATTCCTAAAAGAAGAACATCAAAATATGAAATGACAAAAAGATATTCCCAGGACCTACTTGGAGGAGAAATGGCAAACATTGCTAAAGATGATATAGGTTTACATCACTTGTGAGGGGGAAATGGAAGGACCATGCTCTGCGATGTCATACTTATCCTCCATTTAACAAGTAAGAAACCTATGAACATGCCCTTTTACCTCCTTAAGAGTCTTACCAAGATGGCTTCTAAAGTTCAAGCCAAGCTGCAGAAAGCTAGTAGCAGTCTATTTCATCATGGCCTGATCAAGTTGATAGTCTTAGAGGATCTCAACAGAAGGAATAAATCTTGGGACTTCCTTATGTTTTGGGGAGAATTTGGGAAAGAATCTCAACCAAAGAAAGGAGGAACTCCCTCACAAGAATTAATCTCCCCAAAAACTAGTAAAAGGAAAAGAAGAGCACTATCACCTGTAGAAACTACCACAAAGGATTCTCCATCAAAATCACAAAAAACAAAAAGGAAGTTAGAGTTTGGAAAAGGTGCAAAGGATCAAGAAAAAACTACAGCAACAAATGTCCTAAACCTACCATATTCTGATTCTGTTTGAGAGCCCTTAGTTGTAGAAATGGAAGCAGAGCCATCAGTTGTAGAAATGGAAACCCCTGAAGAAGTTGGAACACCATCAAAAAAGAAGGTCAACAAAAATCCTAAGGTCCAGAAACTGAAAGAATAAAATGATGAGTTAAAGGTGTTAGAGAGACATATGAAGAAGGAAAATGAGACTCTTAGACAGTCATCTATCAAAATTGGTTCTGCATTGGATCAGTTAGCTATCAAGTATGAAACTGTAAAGCACAAGAATTAGAAGCTTGTCAAACTGAATGGAAGATTGAAGAACATGAACAAGGTGTTGAGGTTTAAGATTTTCCACAAGAAGCTAAAACCCAAATCTCACCTCAACATTGATACCCTAGCTGAAGCTGCCCTTGATTTCAAATGAAGTGGTCATGACAGATGAAGCAGGGTCAATGGGAAACTCAACCAATTTTGACTAAGTTCGGGAGCAGTTACAGGTTTTTCTAGTTAAGAACCATTTCAAAATCCATAAGTAGCTGCCAAAAATTATTCACAGTAAATCGACAGCAAAATACACTCTGTTTTGGCCTCGTTAGCTATTGAAAGTTTTGTTATCAGCAGAAAACACAGAGATCTCCACAGATCAAGGAAAATGGATTCTTTAATGATCTCGAAGGATTCCAGAATGATTTTCTAGTTATGAATCATCCTCAATATGTTGTTTTCCAGTTCATATCGAATTATATTGTGTTTTTGAAGAAATTCAAAGTATAGAAATTTTCTTGGGATTTTGTTTTATTTTCCCTAATTTGATGATCATAGTCAGCAGACAGTTATTGTTATTTTTACCCTTTCAGTGGTAAAAATTGAATGTATTGTAATGAATTAAAGATATTTGGTATTATTTTGAAAGATATCAAATCTTTGTTTTGACAGAACATTAATTAGGTATCTGCAGAAATATCTAGAAACAGTTAGAGAAAGGATTCGATCCCCTAGTCTGTAGGATCTGAATGTAATGGGAAAATATAAAAAATAGAATTTAGTATAGAATAAGGGTTGGACCTAAAGGGAAGGATGCTCTTGAAATATCACCATCTATTGTAAAGACTGTCAGGATGGTTTCAAGTGACTCTTTTTGATGAATACAAATACATTTATGCTTCGGGATTCCTGTGTCATTGTTATGTGGTGAAGTGTTCCTTTATGTAATTTGTTTTCTCTCTTGTTTCACATTATGTTATCTTTATTTATTGTTTATAAGAATATTATGTTTTAGGATTTGTTTCAAACACCCTGTTCTAGATTTAAACAATATTCATTTTTTTCTTTTGAAGTTTGAATGTAGAATTCATATAGCACTGCTCTGCATTTGAAGTGAACCCTAATCTGTTCCTTTTTTCCCATCTCACAAACTACAAGGATCCACTGACATCATTACCATGCCTTGTTACATAATGATCTCAGTTATTCACCTTGACCTTTGCTGACTCCATTTTTCCCAATGGCCCTCTTTTGTTGTCTCAACCAAAAACTCAAAAAACAAACCTTTTATCCTCATAAATAGCCTAATATCCAATCCAAACAAAGTCATACCATACAGAGAGATCCCTCTCTGAGTCTTCGAGGGATATATACTTTACTCCAAGTGGTATTGTGGTTACCTCTGTCAATTTCTCCCTCAGCCTGAGAAATTACGAAGTGCTAACACAACTGATTTGGTGGCCTTTGGTCTTGAGGAGGACCTTTATTTTTCCACTTTTCATTGTTAGGCCTAGGTTGGAACCTATTATTTTTGGCCCTCTCCATATATATCAACCTATTTTTCAATGCACTAAGTTGAGTAGCATGGGATGCCTCCATTGTTTTGACCATTTATGTTATGGCCTTTAAAGGGTCATAAGAAGGATATTTATTATCAGGAATTGTTTTTTTTTTGTTTAGACTCTGAGTGTCTCGAAGAACCACCCCTTGTGAACCCTGGAAGATTTGAATTTCTCGAGGCTTGCATATTCTTATAAATTTTGTTAGTTTCCTCTTGATCAATTTTTAGGTTGGTGGGTTCTTTATCTCTTGACCGATACCTCATTTCACCACCAAATGCCTCAATATAGTAAATCAAGATAGAATTATCTGGAGGCTTGATATCTGTATGCAAGCTTGAAACTAACTCATTGAAAGTTTTATTAAATTCATCCATAGTTTCATTTTCATTCTTCCTTATTGAGTTGAGGGCATCTAACAAGTGATGATGATCCCTTCCCCCCCCCCATTTCTCAGTGAAGGAATCTAGGAGATCTTTCAAAGTCTTGAATTTTTTGTTTGGGCTCTCTTCATACCAGTATGACACATCATCTTCTAAGGATAAAACAAACAATTTCATTTTGTCATATTCATGATCATGTGAAACAGGCCATTTATTTATGCATCTCATAAAAGACTTAACATGCCTTTTAACACTAACAACATTATTTCCCTGAAAATTAGGTAACTTTTCAATTGCTTTTTCAAGAATTGCATGAGGATATCCATTTATATTAGAAAATTCACAAGGATCATATATATCCATTTATGAGATACAATTATTAAAAAAAATCAAGTGAATATCATAAACAGACTCAGATCCTAAATGACTAAGGATTCTACGAGAAGTGGCTTTGGCTAACCTCCTCCTATAAACTTGTTCGGGTTCGGTAATGAAGTTAACTAGGCCTTCTAAATTCCTTCTTGTAGAATACTTAGTCAAATGGGAATTTAGTGGAGTTTCCATATGATCAAGTCTAATTATGATAAACAACAAGCATACAAAAAATAAGTAAAAACGAAAAGGAAAACACGGTCGTATTCTGGGAATAGAAATATTTATCCCCAACAACGGTGCAAAAAATGTTGACACCTTTATACACACCTGGGTAATGTGGAAGAAATATTCAATCTAATCAGTGTGTCCTTGGGGAAAAGTTAGAGTTAAGGTGTTGTCACCTAATCCTCAACTCATCCATCTAGGCCAACTCCTAGCGAAGCCAAGGGAGGTAGTCCCTAAGAAAATAATATAAAGCTTAAATTGAATCTAAGCAACTAATATTCTAGGATTTTATTGCATAAAACAATATATGAACTAAATATATTTAAAGAACATAGATCTATTAACCACCACAAGATACATAAATAAATACTTGCAAAAAATGATACTTGAGATAAAATATTCAAATTAAAGGAAATACTTCAAGATAAATAACTAAAAGTAAAGTACTTGTAGAAAATGGCTTTGTAAATGTAAAATGAGACCAATGCCTTAAAGGTATCGTGGGAAGTTGTACATCACGTATTTTATTAGATTTATTGATAGTAGGTTAATGAGATAAATTTTATTTGCAGGAAAATAAAGTGTTTGAAGCTAATCTAGATTTGGCCTCTAGAGAGGTTATCCCTTTAGCTCAAAGATTTGTTGAGAACTTTCTGAAACCCAATGGTTTCACCAACAAGCCCACTAGAGGTGTCAGAGGTCCAACACTGAGGGGAACAAGCCTGAGGTATTCAGTGAAACTTCGCACACTCCCCCTAGG
>JASDQU010738046.1:9748-27027 GCA_032191745.1 Picea mariana | reverse complement strand
GTTCTCTAAGAAAGGTAAAAGTGGAAGTCTCTGAAGAAAAGAGGGAAAATCTATAAGCTCAGTATTCTGATAAAGGTAAGAATAGTTAAAAGTTTTTAGATCTGGAAGCTTTGTGCTCTGTAGAAGTAAGATAAGTGAAATTTTTTGTTTCTAAAGCATGAATCTAGGTATGTTTGATAGATTATGTCCTAGCTTGAAAACTAGGGCATTAATAGATGAAAGAAAGCTTGATATGAATAGATCTGATAAGTAAAGTGATAGCTATGTTATACCTATGCATAGAAAGAATGTTTGGACTAACAAATGGATGGAGGATCCTAGAAATATTTTTTTGTAGGCTAGTTACCATGATCCTAGTGCGTAGTACAAAAAAGGTTGGGGATCATTTAAAAGGAAGAGAGGATTAACCCTATGTTACAATTGCCGAAGACCGAGACATCTTTCTAAGAAATGCCCTGGTGCAAGATCTAGTTGTCTTTTTTGCAAAGCTTTGGACCATGAAGTATTGGATTTCCCTATAATGATTGCTAATATTGAAAGAATGAATCTGAATGAAGAAAACCCTAAGGAAGCTCCAGATATAGCCGAATTTCATAAAGAATCTGAGAAGGTAATACTACAGATGAAAGACACCTTGAACAACCACCAACATTTTAGCTTATTAGAGATCTTTAAAGAAAAAGAATGCATCGAAGTAAGGATAGGGGACTTCGACATTGACTTTGTTCTTGATGAAGAAACACCAGTGAACATTATGCCAGAGAGAACTTGGAAAGCTATGGGAAGGCCTGCTATGATCCCTTCATTAAGAGGAATAGGGCTACTCAGAGGAAAATTGGTGAACCTATGTGGAAGCTCACTCAGATATCTATGAATGCTAATGGGACTTCGACAGAGGAAGATTTTGAGATTATCAAGTTTATTGAGGACATCACCCCATTTACTATGTTACTTGGAAAACCTTGGATTGAGAGAGATCAAGCCAGAAAGAAGGAAGAAGAAAAGCTTTTAGAACAACAGAGACAAGAGTTAACATATTTCATGACCAGAAGGATCACGCAGTTGATTGAAGAACAAGAGAACAAATCGAAGTTATTTGCCACCTGGAGCCAAGATGTCAAAGTTGCAAGAGCACTAGAGGAATCACATAAGATTGCATTATCTATGTCAAATATAGAAGAAGTATTACCCTCGAGTCTTAGGAGAGAATCTTAGCAGCACGAAGTGACTATGTCCAAGGAAAATAAGAATCATGATGGGAATAGAATCACCTAGATGAAGCTCACTGGAAAGAAGGCTAGGAAGCTAAGTAAAAAGAGAGCTAAGATTGACAGGCTACAAAATATCCCAGAGCGAACCTCGCAGAATGAAAAACTTGCAGAAATTGAACTTCGCCGAGATATCAGACTAGCGACATAGGCCACTTCACCGAGGCGAAGCAATAAAGCTATTGGAAGCTGATATAACCATTTGATTGATGCTCTGAATGGGTCAAAAAGCATTGATGGTTCACCATTAGACCATCAGACCATGCCATAACGGATAGAACATGAGTTAATGATGCCTCATACCCGTTGCAAGCAGACCGTTGCTAAGTTTCTTACTTAGTCCATTGCGCCACACACCAAGAATACTTTTTGCTAACTAAGAATTTGAGCCCACATCCTGAGATTATTTTGCACTGTGATCATCACCTTGTTCCCGTACCCTCCATTTCATTATTTGAATCCAACTCACACCAAATCTAATTGACCCCGAGCGTGTATGTCGGACTCGCTCAGCGCTGCAGAGAAAGTAGTCGAAGAAGTGTTGATTGACTTAATGACTGAGAGAGTCATGTCGGAAAGAAGGATGTCTGCAGGTGTGCAAGAATCATCCACAGGAGGAGTCCAATCTTCTCCCTCAACTACTCACAAAGTAAGAACTTCCAGAACCACGACAGAGACAAGATCAAAGCACATAGATGACATTGAAAACACCAAGCTTATTTCATGCATTCTGTCGGCTTACCTACCATCTCTCAGCGGTGCCATCAACCATGTCCCTCGAAACTTCAAGTATACTTTGATCATCGTGTACCTTTCGAAAGGGGTGCACAAATTTCGTGTCAACCAAGATAAGCTCGCAGCATTGAATTTTAGCGACTTCAACCTTGGTGACCGGAAGGCTTACATCATGCTTGCCCTACACAAGTATCTAACCAGGACTAAAGGCAAGAATTCCAAGATCATCCTGCAGCCATGGACCCAGAACCTCGCATAGTCCATGCTGCTCAATGTGATGAAGATTTCGCACATCGGATGACATCAGGAAGTGAATGCATGTGTAAAGTTACTACTATCGTGCTATCACGACGGATACCTATGGATGAACCAATGCATCACTATAGATCTGACCTTGATCAATTAGATCACATGGCTTAGTATGCAAGGCCTTGACCCACAGGAGTTCTACCCGGGAAAGACCTCAGACCAAGCATTAGTGCAGAGAATTAAAAAAACTTATGGTGATGTCGAGAAGGGAATGCGAGGCTACAAGGTAGCCTCTATCTAGAGTGGGGCAATGCACCTTGCCTATCAGCTAATCACAGGAAAGCCAGTTCACAAGAATAGACCAACTCAAGTAACCGGATTCATGGTCGACCTCGCAAGGAAGAGCGTAAAGGGACTACAGATGAACTGGGCGCAGTACCTTGTCAATCAACTAGAGATTGATTGCAGAGAAGTGAAATACCAAGGGTATGAGTTCCACTTTAGTTGTCTTCTCATACTGATCGTTTTCATTTCCTGGGAGCTACCAGAAGGTGCCACTTTCCCGGATATCGAACCCTTCGAACCACTGGCTGTGAAGTTATGTATGCTGTGGTATTCTAGTGACATGAACAAGAAGTGGTAGTCCAATTTCATCTTCCACACCTATTACAATTAGTTGAAGATCACAATCCAGTCTACACCATGCATCACCCCGAACACACTTCACAGGTTTAGACCCTTAATGAAATTCAGTGCGGACCACCACTTCACCTATATTACAACACGCGCTGACGAGAATAAACATCATCTCCAGTCATATTACAAGTTGACAGAAGATGACTTGGAGGAGATTACCAAGGAATGGTCGGTGAACCTCCTTGTTCCAGTGGACCCCGCAAAGATGTCCGACGTGGATAGTCCTGAAGCTATGCTGGACACACCTAGACCAAGCGAGACGAAGAAAGATGATGAAGTACATGATGTCCATATCACATGAGCAGGGATATGATGGTGGAGAGATAGGTGGCACATAAGTCAAGAAAAACAAAGGTGAAGTTACTCCTCCTAGAGAGGAGGAGGATCCATCCAAGAAAAGGAAGGTTACTCCATCAAATCCTTCATCCTAGAAGAAAGATAAAGCCACCAAGACTACGTTTAATACTACCCTCACCCCAGATGACTTCGAATTCTTAGTCATTGTGTTGAATGATGCTTCATTGGAGATCACAGAAAATCAAGAAGCAAATCAAGAGGAGGTATTCATCCGAATCAAGGGTGGACTTCAAGAGGTGAAGCATGCACTACAATCCATCTGCACAGTTTCTATTGCGCCCTCGGCAAGTGGAACAGAAGAACGAAGAGATGATCCAACCCAATTGCACCAGATCGTCGATAAAGTTGAAGCTCGCCTTCAATGAGCACAGGAAGAGATAGCACAAGACACCCAAGCTTTGGCACAGACACAGAAAGATATTCTAGAACAATGCAGTAATGCAGAACAAGAAAAAATAGATCGTCAAGCAAATTGGGAGGAAGATAAAGTAGTGCTACAACAAGACAAGGAACAGTTGCTCGCTGAGAAACTCGATGTACATGAACAGGTTCATAGAGCAATTCGTTCTGTGACAGTCATCGAAGTCTAGAAAAAAGAATGGGTCCCACAATAGGTGGCACAACTGGAAGGATTGATCCAACAACTTCAGGAGCGCATCACAAACCCGGAACTTCGCACTGTGCCCGAGACCCATCAAGAAATAAGAGACCTAAGAGAGGCAACTGCCCGCAGCGTAGTTGACCAATTAAAAGCCTTTGATTTGGAACACAAGCAACTAATCTCTAGAAGCGCTCAGACGTACAGAAACCTCATGGAAAATATAGAGTTACAGGCGTTAGAGTTGCAGCTCCAACATGCAAAGCAGCAAGCAAACATGTTACAAGCACAGTTGAAATCCTTGTCCACAGTCAAGAGAATGAAGAGATTTTCAGAGAAACACATGACCCAACAATAGGTACACATGCTTCAGAGTAAAGTAATGGAAGTCTCTCAATGACTTCAACCAGTGCAAGAAAAGGCATGCCAACTGTTCACTGAAATTGAAAACCAAGGAGTAGAACTTGAACAGGTTGTGAGTACAATAGAATAGTGCCTAGAGGGACCAATCAGTGATGCACTCATCCAGGAGTTCACTGAACAAGAGGCCATTGCACTGCAGCAGGTTGAAGCAGCTCAAGAAAAGATCAAGATGTTCAAAGTATAATTACTTAGACCAGAGTGACTCGAGACGAGTCACAGGTGAGTGTTGGGGGCCTGTTGGCCCTTGACCAAGTTTTGAAGTTACTTGGTCATATTTGACCATTTTTGGGACTTCGACAGCCTGTCGAAGATGGAGCACCATATGAAGCATATATAAAGGGATCTTGGCCTACTTTACGGTCCCTTTTTGGGTTTTGGGACAATGTAATGGGAAAGGGATGTCAGCCGGTGGGTTTACCCACATTTAGGCCCACTTTTGTAATGTATAAATAAACATCTAGGAATCTAGTAGAAGGGATTTTTTTATCTGTGTGATGTAAGCTACATGCTAATAGCCGATGTAAGTGTTATGTGCATGATTGTAGAAGTTTCACAGAGCTAAGTGCAAGTTTTTGTAGAAGTTATAGAAGGCTTTGTAATGTAAGCGCAAGGAAGAAGGATCTAGTGAGCTGTGCAGATCTTCTATCCTATGCGAGGAAGGGTTTTTGGTGGCTTTGTTCCTGTAATCGATTGGAGATGATAATAAAGAAGAAGAGTTGGTGGACGTAGCCCTAGGGTGGGGGTGAACCACGTAAATCTATGTGTTATGCTCTATTCTTTGACTTGATGTGTTTATCTCTGTTGTGGCTAAGTTCTTTGATATATTTAGATAGGTCTACTTATGCTTTGTTCTTCAATAGATGTATATGAATAGTAGATCCGATATGTCTGAAGATGCTTAGTGTTGATCTACTATATCTGATCTGTTTTACTGTTTCTAAGTGCTAAATTACCTTAGATCTAAGTGAATACTGTGATGCTCTATGCTATCTACGAAGTATAATAAGGGTTGAATATTGATGAATGATTGATGCTAAGTGTTCTATAAGCAATATAATCACATATCTATGTCCCATCTAAGGTTACATACACCTAAGTCTTGCAACTACCACTGCCTCTACCTCGAGTGAGACTTCATCTGCTTCATAGGTGTTGCCGAAAGGGCCAGTAGTTAGGGTTTTGTTGGTGCATTGTTGTAGCGTTGAACCCTAAGTCTGCCCCTATGCCAACACCTCCTTTGGCTCACTAATTTTATTATCTCAGTTACAATGGTCTCTTTTAGAGACTTGGGATCCTTTAATGAATGTATCTAAAATGAATTACAATCCTTTTAGAGATTTATACAAGTATAGGGTACTTCAAGGGGTTCTTGAGGCTTCAAAACTTCCAAAATTGGGCAATGTTTTCCTTTGTTTGTTTGTTAAACCTACAAAAACAACAAGTTAATTGGGGAAAAGATGCACAAAAATTGATTGAAAGACCCTGCAAAAAGTGTTAGTCAATATACATAAAATTATATAAAATTTAGCTAAGTAAAACTACATTAAAATAAGTCAAAGAGATAAGTAAAACAAGAAAGAGAAGGTCATTTATTTCTGATATTACTTGTTGTCCCAAAACAAAAAGTAATATCACAAATATGCCTAGATATAACCTTTAATCCTCTATAAATTGAAACTACTCTTAGCCTTTAAATTTTTTAAAAGAAATTGAAGCTAGAAGTAGAATGCAAGCTAGATTAAGAGAGATTTAATCTACTTGCTTTACTATGCAAAGAAAAAGAAAACTTATGATAATCCTTTTAAGTGAGACCTTTAATTTGCAAAAAACTAAAGTAACCCAAAATAGTTTAGATTTGTTTGAGAAAGAGATGAGAAGAAATTCCCTTTAAACCCTTGGAATGCTTGGGCAAAATTGAGTCTTCCTTGCATGGAAAGAGGGTCTATTGTCCTTTTTTAAACTTGAAGAATAAGAGGATGCAATAAATCTCCACTTTCCTTAAAGTATGAGATACTACAAGCTTTAATACACTTTCAAACAAGGCCAAATAGTAGTATCCTTTACATATAAAATCTAGAAAGCATGTTAATCAAGCAAGAAAGCATGAATTCTTTGACTATATATGAGAATTAACAAGATTTAAAATGAAAGCAAGCTTAGTAAAAAAAAATTAAATAAATATAATTGATCTAAGAAACAAACAAGTTTAATAGATCAAAGCTACAATTTAACAAATTGAAAGAAATGTTTTAAAACAATTTCACCTCATAAATTGGCACATGAAAATGAGCAACCACACATAAGATCCACACCAAATTTTCCGCCAAAGCCTTGTTTATTCCAATCCAAGAATGATACAATGATAAAATGCAATGACAATCCTTCACTAAGCTCTAACTAGCTTGCAATGGGAGGATTCCTTTTTTAAGTAGGGAGAGGGGCGCACTTCCCAAGGAGGGAGGGCACACCACTTGGAAGGGAAACCAATGCCAAGTGTGAGAGATGGAAGTTCCACCTCTATCCACACTCCTCAAAGCTTGACACATGGGAAGAAATTAGGTAAAGAAGGGCACCACTTTTGAAATGGACACTTGAAATTGAGAGGGGGCGGGGGAGGGGGTGAATCAGTGTCACAAAACTTTGGACAGGTTTCCACTTTTCATAAATTAACTGAACAACATATATTTATTTCATTTTCTCACACAATATATAAAATAATAAATATTTTATTTATTTATTTAACTTGAATGAATACATAAGATCAATATTTGAATATCTTCATCTTCAAGCAACTATGAGAGACCCATCTCTTTGTTACAAGACCCAACTTGTAGTTCTCAGATCCAAATAAGAAATGAGGAATCCAACCCTCATAACACGTCCTAGCTTGTTGATCTTAGATTGAACTAAGATGCGAGGAATCTAATCCTCATACAAGACCCAACTTGTAAACAGGCACCAACCTGATAGAATGAATCTTCATTCAATCCATTATATATAAATATATATACTTCAACAAATTCAACTACACCTCTTCTCACCATTCTTTATTTTTTATATAGTCTTCCAACTGATGTGAATTTGAATCATTGCCTCTTTTGATTTTGAACCATTGTATTTTTTATTTAAATGATAATATTAAACTTTAAGTAATATTATTTTTCCTTTTAGCCTTTATTCATAATGCTCATGATTTAACTCTCTTTTAATCATGACTGTGTGTCATTTCTTTTTCCTCCATGAGTTGATCATAGACATGGATCGACTCATTATATCGTTCTCATGCTTCTTCTACGTCCTCAGTTCACCAACAGATTGTATTTGATCTTTTTACTGATTATTTGTATTGTTTTGGTGTTAAATATCTATCAAATTATTCTACAGCCCTTAAGTTGTTTATAGAAATGAAGTTTGTATCAGGTACTTCATTCAAACCATTTACATGTGACCATATGCACAAAACCATGGGCTTATTGATTAAAGCGTTGCCTCTTATTTTATCCTTATTTCTCTATTCCATATGACCGCATGTGGTTACCAAGCGCTAGGCCAAGCAAGTGTTTGATCACTTATCAAGATCAACGGTCACATTTTAATTTCCACAAAGAGATGGACAGATCTCGGTTACTTCAAAAATTCGGGACTCTGGTGGTTCGAAGGTCCAAATCATTGATGTTCCAATTTCCTCCATAATTGGTCAACTCTGAAGTGGTCAACACCAGAGTGGGTTGATCCGATGGTTGGCATGATTCTCGAAACCAAATCAATGTTCAGATTTGATCCTTACATTATCCTTCCACTGCTTAATCCGATGACTAGGACTTAATCAAGCATTGAGATGGATGACTATTATTTACCTTGGGACTTCGAGACTTTGGGGGTTCGGAGGTCCAAGTGATTGATGTTTCCATTTCCATCGGAATTGGTCAGCACCAGAGTTGATTGTCTCATTATATGATGGTTGAGAATACTTGCATGATGAATAGTTCTCGTTCATTTTGGAACTCTGGGACTTCAGGTATTCATGGCCCTTGAACTCTGGAGTAGAAATTCCTCTAGAATGATTACCTATTGAATAATTCATAAAGTGGTGATGACCACTTGCTGTCGATTAACACCTCCACTTAAGTTATCCTTCCACTATGCTTGATCATTGGTTGAGAATGCTCCCGAAGTAGATCAACGATTAGTGTTACTTCGTGATTTACGCTTACTCTATCTTTCCACTGTACTTGATCAACAACTATGAATTAATCAAAGGTTGGGTGGATGGTCCTTGTTTACTTCAGGACTTCGGTGGTCCGGAAGTCTAGGTAATTGTTGTTCCAATTTCCTCCGAAGTTGGTCAACGTCAGAGTTGACTATCTCCTAATCTGACGGTCCTTCTTTAATCTGAAAAGGATTAACTCAATCCAACAACTATCGAGCATTCCGGTATTCGGGATCTCAGGCATTTTTCCTTTCTTATCCTATCCTTCTACTTGCCTTTATCCGATAGTCGGGATATTACCTAAAGTGTTCCTTAGATTAGACGGCTTGCATCTACTTCAGGATACTTTGTGGCTTACTCTGTCTTTCCACTAAACTTGATCCAATGGTCCGGATACTTCTCGAAGTGTTCCTCAGATCGGACGACTCATGTCCACTTAGAGACTTCGATCTTCAGGTAATATTACCCATTCTGGGATTCTTTTCTCTGGAGTAGTTAGCATCGGAGTTGACTGTTGTTGATCTAACGGTTCCCCTTTTCTATTCCAGATCAACGACTAAAACTTAACTCTAGTTCAAATCTTGATCTAATAGTTGGGAAACCATTGGAAGATCCTGCTTCAAATCTGATGGTTTGAGATTTAATCCTTCCCAAAATATGACTTCACCTTGATCTAATGATCCTATATTGTCCCAAAATACGAATGAATGGCTCATTTGTGTCATCTCTTCCGAGCTTCAATTAATGTTCTTTCTTCTGATCTGTTCATCGTTATTTCTCCTGAGATTTTAATAACATTTTGTGCATTCTTTTATGCTATGATATTCAGTCGTTAACTCTCCTGAGATCTTAATTTAGTGTGCTTCGTTACTTCTTTTGTACATAGATTCTCTTAATGCTACCTCTCTTGAGCTTTAGAGTCATAGGATCACTATTGATCCTATCATGATCAACAGTGATCACGAATTGCTTCTACCACAAGGTGATATTCCTCTTATTTTGATTATTGTACATGTTTGACTCATGTTTCCATCAATGACAACACATAATCAATAATTCCAACAGCCACCTCTCAAGAGGTAGGTAACCTCCTCTTGGAGTGCACCACCTCTCCCAAAGGGAGGTGCACCCTCTCTTGGATATCACACCAAACTCAAGATTGCATCCCTTTGACTCACCATACACCTAAGACTTAAATCAAATAAGTTTTATCTTGTCTGCAACATGGCCCTTTGGGCTTTATTCCACTCAAAACATGTTTAAACATGTTTCCCATAAAATAACATTTACTGATTTTTCCTAATTGTTTATGCCTTTTTTGGGTTTTGTGAGTAAAAACAACTTTTTAGTGATTAAAATCACTAAATGTAGTCACAAAAGTGGGTACTTAGGTAAAGTGAGTGCTCTAGGTTAAAAATTGAGCACCCCCAAGGCATATGAATCCTCCTAGTACCATTTTTTTTAAAACAACTTCAAATTATAATTAAAAAATCTCATTTTACGGGAAATTTTTTATTAACTGGAAAAATTAAAAAATCCTAAGGGGGACTTAGCACATTTCCATAAAAATTTAGGAGGATTTTTAGCATGGTAATACACATTATACACTAGGATTATAACCATTCTAATGCCTAACCATGAGTATATACTCCAGCTTTGGAGAAATTGAGTGAAAAAAAATCGAAAATTATAAATTTCTTAGATAGCATAATATAATTAACGAGTAAAAAAAAAATCAAGAGTAACAAATCATGTCTAGGTATTAGGTGGCTAAACCTTTTACAAATTTCATCATGAAACATCTGTTATTACAATTCCCCGCAGAGTATGGAAAATTTGGAAAACGTTGGTCAAGTAGACCGATTGAACTTCTGAACTTTGAATATTGAGCATTTGATCGCTTGAATTTTTCCGCTCAACTGCAAGTCCAGCTAGTGAAACTCAATGGATAACAATTAAAATAGCTTAGGAAAGGAGTAATTACAAAATCTGTCTATATCCTACATTCTAGGATTTGGTTTTTGACCCACCAAAAATATGATAAAATATTATTTGATTGCATGATATGAGGGAAAAAAAATCTTATGTTTAACCTCCAATTCATATTTGGATATGACCTGGTCATTTGAACAACTATCCCCACAAATTTCCAAAAGTTCTAGAACTCTGTCCACTTTTGCAACGAACTTTTTCTACAAAACTCCCTTAAAAATTTTGCAACTGATATTTTTTCCTTTTCACCCAAATGACGAACTGAGTTGGGCTGATGTTTTTTCAAAAAGTTAATATGATTATGGTTCTTCTCCACAAAATATTTGAGCAAAACCCAGTTCATGGATTTCGAGAAAATTCAAAAATGGTTGTAGGTGACGGTGGCTCGTTTCTTGAAAAATGTGAAATATTTTGACCTGAAATTAAGTGACCTTATTCATCTTACCCTAATGCATCTCTTGCCAAAATTTCATGGAAAATGGGCGCATGGTTTAAAATTTATGAATAATATACACTTTCGTAGCGAAGCCCTGTTCCAACACTTTCACAACGAATTTTTGCAGCGAGCATCCAACTGATTGGTTATGTGGCATAAATGTAGAAGCATGATTTGAAAGGATTAGGTTACTCTTGTAACTGCCATATCATTTCCTCAAGACTCTTTTATGATATAATAACATGACTTTGGACTTTCAAATGATGACAAAGACTCTATGATGGCATGTGACAAATGGACTTGACTAAACTCTATTCAAGACTAATTACTCTCTTATGACATAACATGACCATTAGGCTTGCTAAAATATGATGCAATAACCTCTAAGTTTTCTCATTCAAATGAACCAAAGACTTCATAATTACCAAACAACTTGAGATATGACTAATTTAACCATGTGACTGAACTTTGGTAAGTAACTAAATGGTAACATATACACTCATACAAAGCCAAACTTGACTTGAAAAATGGTCTTCCAAGAAAATAATATGACTTCAAATATTAACACAAAACACGTATCCTAACTCTATGCATTTGTACATTTATGGACACTAACAAGGTCCACACCAACAACCTAATCAAAACCCATCAAAATTCACACCAAAAATAAAGACAACTTCACCCAAAAAAATGTTTTTTTTTTGTCCTAGCATAATCTCATCAAACCTTCCTAAGATATACCAATAGCCTCATTTTAAAATGATTTGAATCGTGTCAATTAAGTACTCCACCCTTTCTTCCTAAAATTACATTGGAATCCATCTATAGATAGATGCTCTGATGTGATGATCTATTTTCTTTTTATCCTCTACCATGCTACAACGAGAATTTGTGACTGAGAGACATTATCTACCTTGCATCTGTAACCCGATAGTTAAATTATTGAGTTATTGATCATCTTATTTTGTATTCAACCCTTGACTCCATGCCCAATGGTAGCCTTCTCCTAACTCTGACACTAATTATTTCTTAAACTCTAGCCTATCTGAAGATCTAGCCACTGTGCCCAATTAGATAGCTTGTCATTCTTGACTGTGATATAATTTCAGTGAGACAACCCTCTCTAGATTGGAAGGGATAGCTTTTGATCCTAAAGCTAGTTATAGGTTAGCTCCATGGCTTTCCTTTCACAACCGGTAAATTTACGGAGTGATAACACACCCTTACCTTCAAAAAGGAAATCTTGGTGGTCTTAGCACCTCTTGGAGCCAAACTTTGTTTAATATGTGGGAAGCATTCATTTTCCCCAATATGTTCACTACCTTGAACAACCTTGGAACACTCACCCATGTCATATTCTACATCATAAAATCCTAAGCCTTCATGCTTCATCATAGGTTCTACCATAATGGGATCATTATTCCCTTGGCCCCTCTTTTCAATTCCTTGGCTATCATATCCCCTCTTCTTTATCAATTTAGAGCCTATGCATGTGGTATGTAATTCAAAATTACCAATTGGTTCATCTATTGATTCATAAAGAGAAAATGCTTCAAAATAATTTGTTAACATGTTTGTCTCAATCATTATGCAAGCATTTTGTGTAAAAGTGGAAGGCTCTACTTCTTTTTTTGTCACTCAAACTTCTTCTTGAAGTTTCAACAAAAAGTTTCTCCTTGGTTGTCAAGTCTCGTTGTAGTTGAGCCATAGTTTGAGTAAACTTATTAAATTGCTAATAATCCCACTAAATTTCCATCTCTTCTAAATGCATGCACTAATCTATACAACTATCTAATATTTACATGGATTAGGCATGGGATTCTTGGTGTCTTTTCAATTGTTCCAAGTACTTATGCTTGATGTTTTTCTATTGGCACCTAAAAGGTTACATGCAGAACATAGGTTCCTTTCAACCAAAAAATCCACCCTTGGAACTCCCTCCTCATTCAAAATATAGAATTTCATCGTATCTGAGCCTCATGGAGTCAAAATCCTCCCTTAGCTAAAGATTTGAAGAAGTTACAATAGCTTAGGAAAGGAGCAATTACAAAATATTTTTATATCCTACTTTCTAGGATTTGGTTTTTGACCCACCAAAAATATGCTAAAATATGATTTGACTGCATGATATGAGAGAAACAAATCTTAGGTTTAACCTCCAATTCATATTTGGATCTAACCCGGTCAATTGGAAAGCTATCCCCACGAATTTCCAAAAATTATAGAACTCTATCCACTTTCGCAATGGACTTTCTCTGCAACACTACCTTAAACATTCTGCAACTGATATTTTTTATTTTTCTCCCAAATGACGATCTGGGGTGGGCTGATTGTTTGTCAGTGAGTTAATATGATTATGATGTGTCTCCAAAAAATATTTGAGAAAATTTTAGTTCATGGATTTCGAGAAGATCCAAAAATGTTTGTAGGTGACGGTGGATTGTTTCTAAAAAATCGTGAACTAATTTGACCTAAAATTAAGTGAGTATATTAATATTACCCTAATGCATCTCCTGTCAAAATTTCATGGCAATCGGGCAAATTATTTAAAAGTTATGAATAAAATACACTTTTGCAGTGAAGCCCTGTCCCAACACTTTCGTAGAAAAATTTTGCAACGAGCCTACGATTGATTGATTATGTGGTATAAAGGTACAAGCATGATTTGAAAGGCTTAGGTTACACTTGTACATTTCATATATGAGCACGTTTCGTTGTCTTTCTAGAAATATTTCAAAGGTGGGTTTAAAATTCAAGCGATCTATGTCACATAGACCGTCATCATCAATATTTTGTAGGAGGTATTTGGCCATGGGGTCCTGTTGGCAGCCAATTCAATTTTTTTTAATTGCTCTTAAAAAGGCTGCCTACACCAATTTGTCTTCAAACAACAAATCATTGTCGCATTTTGCAACTAGACTTTTGTTTTATTTTTGCGACAATTACAATTTGATTTCGATTCAGTTTTCACAACTGAAGGTGTGAAAACCCATCTATCGTTATTTGGATAGTCGTAATCTTTATTAGACACTTTGTCATTGGCCTATCATGTGACTGCAAAGGTTCTTTCAAGCTATGTCCATTTCATTTTGATTGCGCAAGTCGATTTACAAGCCATTAAGCATGAACACTTATTGGTTACAATTGGTCCTATAAGGGTTATAATTGATTTTGGTTTTATGTGCTTATTACTATGAGCTCTTGACTTGTTGATTATATGAGGCTTTGGTTGCAATGTTCTAATAAACTTTGAAACAATTGACTATGCAAACAAAGCGCTTTGTTAATATTATGAGTTTGAAAAAACATGGAATGGCACTAGTCTAAGTTTACAATGGCACATTGATTAATCTCTCGGGTTTCAATTTTATGGTTGTAATCGTTGCTTGGCGCATTGTTTTATTGGCTTGATTCCGCATTGAAATACTATAGTTTCGAACCATACATTGGCATATTAATATGATTATCCACCGTTTACGATTTGGGTTGGTCGGATTATGTTGAATGTGGTTATGATTGATAGAACAGGGTTGGTACTATGCCATTAATGCTTTGCATGGTGGTGGTAGTCCCGCCACCTTCGCACGCATACCATTAATCCCTGCCTCTTTGAGTATTGCAGCTGTTTTCCGTGACCATTTTCGACCCTGTGTATCATTCTGATTCAAACCCTACCATGCTCGGAAGCTATGGCTCCAGTTGTGAGGGCCGAGCCCAACGGGTGCCAAACACTATTGATGTTTGATGGTGCTTATAGAAACCTGGAAAAATATGGATGGCTCTAGTTTATAAGGAAATTTGATGGGTATAACCTTGCTGTGGCTCGGCAATTCGCGTTATCATTCGATGGCTGCCGAGCCAAAGTAGGTGATGTGCAACTTGAAATCACTGAACAATTTCTTGGCTCGGTAACTAGTCTGCCTGTTACAGGACAAAAGTGGTCGAAAAGCTACAAGGTGGATAATGTCCCATGGACATTGTTATTTCAGTCTCGAGCGGTGAACTCTTGCGACAGGGGCCTGCCTGTGAAAATGTTAAAACCTCGCTGGTATGATCTCTTAATGGTAATCAACCAATTTGTTACTTGAGAGGGTAGGTACATATTTGTTTTTCTGTTTCACCTTCGTTTATTGATGGTTTTTATGGGTTTCAAACTCAGCATGCCCCACTACCTACAGAGAATTTTGTTCAAGATGGCCAAGTCGTACAAACGCAGCCAAGCTGATACTAGCCTCTTCCATGTGGGATTTATTAAAATGTGTATGCTATATGAGTTGGGGTTACGTTGTGACTGCTGGGGTGATTTTCTCATTTGTAATGGTTTTCAAGAGTCCAACCCACCACAGGTTGATAAGCCTATGATGACCGAGAGAAAGCCTACCCCTGTACCCTACAGTGTTTTGCTACCTAAACCTCTACCTGATCCCCCTATGAGCCTGCCCACGTCTGTGACCAAACAGGTCGAAATTTTTAATCCTACAGTCAATCGACCTAAACATAAAGCTAATGCTAATGCCAAAGGCAAGAAAAACTCTCTCTTAATCTCTTGCATGGTGAGAAACAGGCCTAAACCCCCTGACAACCCTGACCCTATCGTGGTCAGCGAAGACTCTGATTCTGAAATCAAACGATTTCTCGCCAACGAGTATCCTTACTCAGAGGGTTTATGTGACAAGCCTGTGTATGATTTCGTCAAGAATTTTCCACCTTGCCTTAGGGATAATCCTAAGTTTCCTGGCATTGGAATACCTCAAGGAACCCTCGGTGAATCATCAAAAAACACTGGCACCCCGTGCGATCAGTGTGGGTTGTGGTTGGAGAGATATTACACCGATGTGCTGATGTTGCAAACCAAAATCCTTGATTTAGAAAATCAATTGGCTAAACTCACTGGTCATGAGGCAAAGGTGCAACCCTCCGACAAGAAGCAACGAACCACTGGTTCGATTCTATTCAAGAATGTCGAGTCAGTCACGGATATTGTTAATTCGAAACTGGCATAATCTCAGCAGTCTAGCTGGTATAACCCTCGTTCATTTATATAGCACATTCGTGAACTCTGTGTGCATTATTGACTTGTTCGGTTACATAAACATGCACTGCTGTATTTGATTTGATTTGTTAAATCGAATTTTGTTTATAGTTTGAGTTGGATTTGGTTTTGATTTTAGTAATCATATGCTGGATTTGTTTGATTTAAATTAGTTACGATTGAAGGCTCTGTTGTATATATTATAGGCAAACTGTTTTACATTTCAACGTTTTGAAACACAATCTATATGGTAAGTCGAATTGGTTATGATACACACCTACAGTAGTTACCCGCTACTTGCATGTAACTTTGACCAACCTGGATATGATTTGGATTTTGTTTAAAAAAGGGGTTTTGTTTTATATTGAGAATTGATGCAAATCATAACAATAACCCGATTTCTTGTCAGTCATTTTGTAAGGCAAGTCGACCCTGTTCTGTTGCGAAATTGAACGACACTGTATTTTTAGTCACGAATAAATTTGTAAAACAAAACGACATGACCAGAACAAAATTCGTCTATAATTGTCTTAAACCCGATCTTGTTTGATTGTTGTTCAGGTTACGGTTATGCAAATACTGTTCAATTTTGATTGTGTCATACCCAGAAATTGAAGTATATGATGATTTTGGTCAAGACTGTTACACACATTTCGTTTAAGTGCATATCGTAACAACTTTCACTTATTTGATCAAAATAGAATGAATATCCTGCTGAATCTCTACAGCCTTTCTATCGTTACTATTGATTGAAATAATATCCATATTGCTATAGCTGTAACGTATGTTTGGTGTGCAAATCATATCGGTTATAGTTAGGTTGTGGAAAATCTTATTTGATATGGTTACTATCCTGTTTGATCATGATTATTGATCACGATTGTATCATATCTCATTCGAACTTGATTCAATGTCCAATTTCGACCTGTCAAAGTTTGACTATACTTTATGGTAACTAAAGACAGAAACATTTTGGTACTCTGTTTCAATTAAATTTATTTGGATGCGATTTGATTTAGATGATAATTTCAATTGGATTATTAGTGACTCGTTTTGAGGATTATCAAAAGATGATTCGATTTGATTTTATTTGATTGAGATCTGGTCTTGTTGGCTATTCTTGACTAGCTACAGAATCAGATGATTCTGTAGCTGAGTCTGTGGAGTCAAAATTTTATTGTTTTCTTAATAAAATATTCTTCTAACTTGATTTTTTGTGTCTATTGCAGGCAAATTCGAATTGGCAATAGATATGAGGAGCAGTTGGAGGATATCTTAAGGAT